>PVKU01004559.1:0-144125 GCA_004027475.1 Anoura caudifer
ACTCTTATGAGAGTTTAGCCTTAATTGGTGGGCTTAAGTGACTAAAGCTGTGACTTGATAGGCTTCCGTATCTGTTTTTGAAAAGAGGCCATTGTCTCTGATGTTTTTGCCTCTGGAGAGTGGCAGTGGGTAGCAGAATGCAAAGTATTGTTCAGTAACACCCATCTTTATTGCAATAAGATTTACATTAGCCAAGATTTGTAGGCAGACTTAGAGACCATCAGTATAAGAATGGGAAGAAAAGTTGGAGGAATTCTGTTTAAATTATGCTCCTTCAATTATTTTGTTTGCAATTTTTGGGTTTCCCACAAAACATAATTTGTGGTAATACCAACTATGTTTGAATTTTCCTCTTTTATATTGCTGATTCTAGTTTCCAACAATTCTGGCCATTATTATCTTAGTAATATAACTAAAACTCAGTACTTTAAAATAAAACTATTGTATTTAACCATTTTATTCCACATTTAACTCTCAAAACAGGCCTCTGAGGTAAGTGCTTTTTAAAATCACATTGTTAGAGAAGAAAGGGGCAAAATGCAACTTCTGTACTCTGTGGCAGTTTCAGGATTCTAACATGAAATTTCCAGACACATTATCCTTCAATTTCTTTTTTAAACTGTAGCAGAAAAACTCAGAGTGCAGAAAAATGTGCGTGAAATAGGAGTATTCTGCTCAGGGAACTCATAATGTTTTGTACAACTGTCTTTGTGGAGCTGAACTTCAGAGACTCTGGCCTCACAAACTGGTTGGCACAGGCTGGTAATGAGGAATATGTGTGTGAAGGGCACAACACCAAAGCTATCAGCTGCACTGAAAAGGATAAAACAGTCCAAGCCATAAGATAGACTTGTACAGAATCTAGACTTTGAAAAGGACATCCTCACTCACAATGCAGCACTTTTCTTTCCAGCACATGCTCTGTGGTAATATGAGGCCCTTTCTCAAAAGTCAAAGTGTAATCACATTGTTAAATGTTCCTGTGATCCATCATTATCGGCAACATTGAGAAAAACCCTCCAGATGCATAGAAGGCTCCAAAGATACCATCTGTGCTATATGGAGAAGAGAACCATGTGATGCCTATTTTCACTACATTTCTACTAAAACTGAAGCTCCAGAATGGTGTGCATTTTTTCATGAGTTATGATGTGCCACAGAAAGTGCCTGCAGCTAGCATCAAAAATATATACATATTTATATTTGTGCATTTGTGTGTGTGCATTTGAATAAGTACACTCCATCTGACTTTGTAGGAAATATCTGAGTTAGTTTGGGGCTTCACTGCATCCCCAAAGATTCTTAATCTGGCCACAAGAGGGACAAAATGATTGACAGGAAAAGTAGCATATATAATTTCTTAGCAGGTTACTTTCCAGGTGATTTTTCAAGGTCTGAATGACTACAGGCCAGTGAGGAAAAAGCAGGGAACTTCTCATGAGAAAGTGGAAAGTTATAAATATGAAGCACAGTATTTCCATCAGCATATTATGCACAACAAAGCACCAGGTATGCCCTGGCTATGACTCATACAATTAATGCAACTAAAGATTACACAAATTTTATTTAACTTCTCACTTTCAGAGAGGCAAATGGAGGCTCAAAGGGATGGTGATGTTCCCAGGATAGAAGCCAAATGTAGACAGGGTCACCTTGTACTGTGGAGAAAGCCAGTAATCACATAGTGAAAAGCTGGTCCATGATATACTACATGGTATTAAATGCCAGATAGTTGAACAGCTAGGTAGCCATGTACATGGTTATTTTACATTGAATGGTTATTGCCACAGATACATGGGACACCTCTTTCTAATGCCTCCTGGATAGCCCTTAAGGTACAAGTTTCATTCACAAATAAGCTGGTGTTATCTTCACACTAAGTAAGTAGAAAAGAGATATAGTGCAGGTAACATCCCTCGGAACCATCAAAAGGATCATGGTGTGAACATCACCCAGGATCTCTGAGTTTTATATGGACATGGGTGGAAAAATGGAAATTTTTAACATGAAAATATTCTGAGCTCTAAATGTACAATTTCTGTTTACTGGTTTGAAAAAATACATATAATTATTTCCATCAGGGCATTTTGTTAGGTGAGGAACAACAGATCTTCCTGTAGCAATACTCTGTCTTAAGAGCATTGTTCCAGTGAGTCTGCAAGAAACACCCCGAGTATAGAGACTAGAATACAGAAGCTTATGGATTTGAATGGCTGCTCAAGCTTCTTCAGATCAGAACTTGCAACCCTCTAAAACACATCTTTCCACATTCCCTTCAAGCTAATGAGGCTGATCTGCCTCTGTCATGAAGCAAAATGATATGCAAAATGTCATTGGCTTACAATTTGGAAACACTGTGCAAAAACAAAGACTCATTATAATTACTTTTTTCATATTTAACATTTTTATTATATTTTAAACATTTTTATTGTTGTTCATACACACTTTTCTGCCATTTCTCCCCACAACTCCCCACCACCTGAGCCCTCCCCACCTCCTTCCCCTGTTTCCAACCCCCATTGTTATTGTCCATGTGTCCTTTATAATTGTTCCTGTAAACCTTTCACCCTTTCCCCCCATTATCCCCTCCCTTCTCCCCTCTGGTCACTGTCAGACTGTTCTAAATTTCAATGTCTTTCATTATATCTTGCTTCCTCGTTTGTTTTGTCGATTAACTTCCTGTTAAAGGTGAGTTCATATGATATTTTTCTTTCATTTCCTGGCTTATTTCACTTAGCATACTGCTTTCCAGTTCCATCCATGCTCTTGCACAAGGTAGGAGCTCATTTTCTATCTGCTACATACATAGAATGCCATTGTGTACTGTACCATAGTTTTTTGATACATTAATTTCCTGATGGGCACTTAGGTTGCTTCCAGCCCTTGTCTATTGTAAATTTTGTTGTTATGAACATTGGGCTGCATATGTTCTTTGGGATTGGTGTTAAGGATGTTGATTGTTTTTAATTTTACAGTAAATCAAGGTACCCTCTTTAGGAACGTTTTAGATTTAGCAAAGTAGTAATTGGACAATTTATTTGGTAAGATAGCCCATTACAGGGAAAGAATTTGAGCCAATAACATAGGAATAGACAAGCCATTATGTGGCCAATGAACATCTGCGAAATCCTTATAGTGTCAATGAAACAAGGGGCTCTGAAGGAGCACTGAGAGAGCATGGACAACCTGACACCAGGGAGGTTTTAAACTAAAAGAATAATTATACCTGCCTTTTGGCTCAAGTCCCCATTAGGGGGTGTGTAAAAGGCCACCACACACTGATATTTCCCTCCCTCTTTTTGTTCCTCCCTTCCCCTCTAAAAACAAAGAAATGAAACCTTAAAAAAAAAAACAAAGAAATAAAACCTTAGAAAAAATAACAACTCAAGACCAAGTGTACGTTTTTGCCACACAGTGGGGTAGGTAGAAACCCTCCCCTTCCATACACATCCCAAAGTAGGATAACAACAAATGTAATATCAATAAACAACCAAAGTGCCAGAAAATAAAACTTCATGAAAATTCAACAACCATGGAATTAAAGAAAGAGTCAGCTATCCAACCAGACCTGTAAGATGGATGGATGGAGAGAACACAAGGTGAGGCTTTGGACTGCAAGGGGGTGGCTGGCTGAGAGAAACTGTGGTGAGGTGGTGGACTATGTGTGAGGGGCAGACTAATAGAAAACTGAGACTCACAGCTGGCTGTTTAGCAGGTGTGGTTGCCATGGTGGTAGAAACTCCCAGGCTCACAGCAGGGTTCATGGGTAGTGGGCTAGAGATGAGCATGTGAGCTGCATTTTTCCCTCTCAGGCCCCACCCCAACAGGGAGGAGGGGTGGAGACATGCAACCTCAGTGGAAGGTAGTCACAGGAAGGCACTAGCTGCAATACCAGGGGAGGCAGTGGGGTGGCTGGTGGACTGGGTGAGCTGGCAGCTGGTGATCTGGTGGTCCCACCTTCACTTGTGGATAAACTGGGAGAAACACCTGAGGAAAAAGACAGTCCAAGCAACCAGGGGTTCCAAAGTGGGGAAATAAATATGCAAAACCCCTGACTGAAAAAACCTGTGGGTGTGGTGTTGCCAGGAAAAACTGCTAGATTCACAGGATGTCCACTGGAGAGACCCACAGGGTCCTAAAAAGTACACAAAACCACCCAAGAAGGAATCAGCACCAGAAGGGCCCAAAATCTTGTGGGTAGCAGAGGAAGTGATTGACAGCACCCAAGAGTCAGGCAAGGAGCATTGGTCCCTCTCAGACCCCTCCCCATCATACAGCCCCACTATGCAGTGATGTGGGGTGTCCCATCCTGGCAAATACCTAAGGCTCAACCCCTTACAAGGTAACAGGTGTGTGGAAAATTATATGTATATGTATATGTATATGTATATGTATATGTATATGTATATGTATATGTATATGTATATGTATATCCCAAATCAAAAAACAGATCAAAGCTCCAGAAAAAGTATAACTAAGTGATGAAGAGATAGCCAACCTATCAGATCCACAGTTCAAAACCCTGGTAATCAGAATACTCACACAAATGGTTGAGTACGGTCACAAAATAGAAGTGTAGGCTATGCTAAGTGAAATAAAGGAAAATATACAGGAAACCAACAGTGACAGGAAGGAAACCTAGATTTAAATCAATGATTTGGAACAAGAGGAAGAAATTAGCATTCAACCTGAACAGAATGAAGAAACAATATTCAAACAAATGAAAAGAGCCTTTGGAACCTCCGGGAGAATTTTAAACATTCCAACATCTGAATCATAGGGGTCCAAGAAGGAGAAGAGGAAGAGCAAAACATTGAACTCTTATCTGAAAACATAATGGAGGACTCCACTAATCTGGCAAAGGAAATATACTTCCAGGAAGTCCAGGAAGCTCAGAGAGTCCCAAGGAAGGTGAACCGGAGGAAGCACATACCAAGGCACATCATAATTACATTAACCAAGATCAAAGATAAGGAGAGAATCTTAAAAGCAGCAAGAGAAAAGGAGACAGTTACCTATGAAGGAGTTCCCATAAAACTATCAGTTTACTTCTTAAAAGAAACCATATGGACAAGAATGGCTGGAAAGAAATATTCAAAGTCATGAAAGTCAAGGAGGACCTTCAAGCTAGATTATTTTATCCAGCAAAGCTATCATTGAGAAAGGAAGAGCAGATAAAATGCTGCACAGACAAGGTCAAGCAAAAGTAGTTCATTATCACCAACCTTATTATATGAAATGTTAAAGAGACTTATATAAGGAAAAGAAGAAGATCAAAAATATCCACACTAAAATGATAAACTCACAACTAGCAACAACCAAACATAAAAAAAAACCAACAAACTAAGGAAACAGCTAGAATAAGAATGGATTCACAGAAATAGAGATCACATTGTGGGTTATCACTAGGGGGTTGGTGGGGAGCGTAATGGGGATAAAGGTACTGTGAATAAGAAGCATAAATGGTAGGTACAAATTAGGGAGAGATTAAGAATAGTACAGGAAAAAGGGAATACAAAGAACTTACATGTATGACCCATGGACTTGAACTAAGGTGAGGGAATGCTGTTGGGAGGTGGGGTACAGGGTGGAGGGGCATAAAAGGGAACAAATGAGACAACTGTAATAGCATAATCAAGAAATAGATGCAAAAATGAAAAGAAAATTTTCAAAGGATGCCACAGGTTTAAAAATTCATGAAAATTTTTAACAAAAATTACATATGAACACATTTAACAAACTAGACAAAATAGAGTTTTCTCAATAACATAGAGTATCCCAAGTCTCAACCAGAAAGAAACAGGAAATGTCTATAGAACAATTCCCAGTAGTGAAAGTGAAGCCGGAATGATAACTCTCCCAAAACAAAATTCCAGGACAAGGTGGATTATAGGTGAAGTCTGCCAAATATTTAAATAGTAATTAGTATATTTTCTCTTCAAAGTGTTTTAAAAACCTCATAATAACAATGGAGAGAGTGTATGAAGGCATCGTCACTATGTCTTGGGTATAAAGTAGTAAGAAGGTACTAGGACCTCATTTTGAGGGAATTCTTCCATAATACTTCCTTACCACTGTGCTTTCATGCCCAACCACCTGTCTGTCTTTACCCTGGGATCTCTTCCTTGTGTGGCATGTGCGTATGGACCCAGCTAATAGCCAGATGGCAATTTGACCTTATTTTCATCCTGTCTGGGCAAAAAAATGGCAGCAGGTGGATATGTAAGAGATAACCAGAGGCTTTGATGAGAAATAACTTAGTGTCTTTCAGAGACATGTGATGCCTCTGGGGAAGGTAGGAAGGCCAGCTAGCTATGCAGTCCCTAGCACTTCATCCTCTATTCCCTCAGTGACTGCATGTCCATAAGGTGACTGTGTAGATTGGCCAATGGTCACA
Organism: Anoura caudifer; assembly: GCA_004027475.1. NCBI lineage: Eukaryota > Metazoa > Chordata > Mammalia > Chiroptera > Phyllostomidae > Anoura > Anoura caudifer. Next base: position 6,398 of record PVKU01004559.1, read on the forward strand.
TCAACATGGTTGGAAAAGGAAAACAATGGATTTTGCCAAAATATCTGATAAGTGTTTGACATCCAAAATTTATAAAGAATGTAGAAAATCAACACCAAAACTCAAGCAACCTAATTTAAAAAATAGAAAAAGAACCTGAATGGATACTTCTCCAAAGAGGGCATAAAAGGTTAATAGACTTATGAAAAGATTTGCAATGTCACTAATCATTAGAGAAATGCAAACTTAAAGCAGCTATATTAACATCCAAATGCCAGGTGTTTTGAAGTGTGGAATTTTTTGGCAATAAATCTCACACAGTGATTCACATATTAATTGTTAGCACCAGTAAGAATGGTCATTATAAACAAATAAACAAAACACAACTATTGGAGAGGTTGTGGAGAAAAGGGAACCCTACTGAACTGTTGGTGGGATTGCAGACAGTTGCAGCCACAATGGAAAACATTATGGAATTTCCTTAGAAAACTAAAAATGGAATTGCCTTTTGTCCTGGCAATTCCACTGCTAGGATTATATCCTAAGAACCCTGAAACACCAATCCAAAAGAACCTATGCATCCCAATGTTCATAGCAGCACAATTTACAACAGCCAAGTGCTAGAAGCAACCCTAGTACCCATCAGGAAATTAATGGATCAAAAACTATGGTACATTTACACAATGGATTTCTACAAAGAAGAAAGAAAGAGCTCTTATCCTTTGCGGGAGCATGGATACAGCTGGAGACTATTATGCTAAGTGAAATAAGCCAGGTTTTCAAAGACAAATACCATACAATCTCACCTATAAGTGGAAGGTAATCAACAAAATGAACAAACAAACAAAATATAACCACAGATATTGAAGTTGGTACAAGTTGACAGTGACCAGAGGGGAGAGGGGAGGGGGTAATAGGGAAAATGGGTGAAGGGTGTACAGGAACCACTATAAACCACACATGGACAATAACAAGTAGGGTGGAAACAGGGGAGGGAAGTGGGGAAGGCTGCAGTGCTGGGAGGGGTGCAAGGAAAAGCAGAAAACTGTGCTTAAACAACAATAAATAATAAATGTTATTAAAAATAGGAAATTTGGAATCTCCAAAATAGGAGTATGAAAATTCAATTTAAAGTAAACCAATATCAATCAGTATCTCCACTGAGATCAAGAAGGTTCTCAGTGTGTGTGTTGTTCCTGCACACTGACTCCAGATTGGGAAGGGAAGGCATTCTGCAGATTTTTCCCTCCATTTTACAGGTAGATGAAAGTTCGGAGCCTAAACAAAATGTGGTTCATTCAGACTTTAGGGGATTTGTATTTCTGGCCTGTAAGCCTTTGAGGTGCAATTTGAAATCTTGAGGCCTCTCTCTTCTTGTCTAAGTTTTTCCCTTTTATTGCACTGTATATTTTTTATTTGTAATTCTATTTTATTCATTTTTCAATTTTTCTTCAAGTACAGTTGTCTCCCATTCTTATTTCTATAATCAAGTTGTGAGTTTCAGACTCACTGAGACAATGCTATTAATACAAACTATACATAAAGTGGGGTCAGTTATTTCTCAGCTAAAAAATGCCTTGAAAACAATAATTGGATAATTTTCCTCACCATTCAACCCAAATTATGCATTTAAAGATAAGAGTTTTTTCATCTTGTGCACATCTGGCCCTGCAAAATATCTCTAAAGTGCTGAGTATTCCTGGGTGACCTCCAGAAGTATATACTTCTGCTTGTAAAATGTAATGTAGCTAACATTATGTCCCTTTTTCTATCATTTATTGTGAGGATGACAGCAGTTTTTCAGTGGATGATGCACAATGATGTCTCTCCGAAGGCATAATGCTGAACTGCCCATAGTGTCAACGGTATTCAACTTCACATGTAGGACATTCGTTTATAAGAAGACTACCTACTTTTTTTCCAGTCTGACATTCAACAGCACCCAAAATTATCTGGACCAGTTTTTCATTAAGTAAGGACTGGCCAACTCCATGTCACAAGGTGACACTGCCCATTTGTAGGATGTGTCTTGGGGCTAAACCCTTATGTCTCTGAACCTCAGTTTGCTTGTGTGAAAGTTGTTACAAAATGTATTTTATATGACTTTGGATGGATATATTGGATCTGCTATGGCTGTTATTTACCTGGTACTTTGTTTTGCAGAATATATTGCTGGAGCTGCTGTGCTTGTTGATCTTTATAATTTTCACTCACTCATAAAAGGCCTTCTGCCTCCATCTCCCCTTTCTGTGGCCTTCCAAAGTTGAAAAAACACCTGGAAAGCAAACTGCCAAGGAGTTTCAGATGCCATTTATCTAGTCCAGGTTTTTGGTTTTGGTGTGGCCTGTTTCAAGGGACACCTGGGGGTAGCTGAAAATCCCAAAGGCCCACTCAGATATGTGGTATCATTTTGGATGCAAGTCACACATTCAACTCTGTATCTTACATACCTCATTCAAGCATGCCCACCCTGAAACACTTACTATAACTCAGTAAAAAAGAGCAGACACAAGAATTGATCTTCAGTTTTGGTCAAAGGATCAGGCCATCGAATGGCATATCACTTGATGTATTCTCCACATATATCATATCTGGTATTTTCCTAGCATTCTTTGTATCTGGAGGCATTTTCCAAATGTGGACCTGAGTGAAAGATCACAAAACAATAGATATAGGTTAGTAATCTTTAAGTCCAGAGAAAGCACCCACCATTTTTATAATTCATATCCTTGGAAGTAGAGAATGGCATTTTGGGTGAGGAGGGCCTGGAAGTACCCTGGATTTGGTCCAATCCCTTTCTAAACTTGTTGCCACTTTGTCATTTTTTTTACACTTTAACTGTTGGCTTTTTTTTTCTAATGCTTTTGCATGATCAACTGTATCATCTTCATCCTCTGCCATATAGACAACCTGTGGCTAGAACCTGTCAATTTCAGACCCACAGGGTCAGTTCTAAAAATACTGGTAAAAGCCCCTTACTAGTGCCCCATAATGTTCTTTTTGGTCCATTTTGTTAATCTATTTAAACTTGCTTACTGTATTATTACATGATATGGATGGCTGGGGAAATAGACAGTTCCTGGGTGAAAATTTGGAAATGAAATTAATATTATGGTAAATTTAAAGGAGCTAAAATATCTTTCACTTTCCTCATGTGTAGTGCTCAGGTAAAAAAGCATTTATTTTAAAGATTTCTTTTGAGAATTAAATGTGGTATGAGATGAATGAAGAAGAGCAATCTTATTTTAAAACAGTGTGTTTTAGACCATTGAAAATTAATTTTCAACTAACTGCAAAACAGGTTTCCTTGACAGGTTTTTATAGACCATTGCAGTTAAAACTGCACTGTACACATTTTTCTCTATTTCACATGGAAAACTTTCCAAGATAGATCCCATACTAGATGAAAAAAGAGTCCTCAATAAATTTAAAAGTTTAAAGTTATATAAACCATATTTTGCTTTTCTTTTTTTAATGATTTTATTCATTTATTTTTAGAGAGACTGCAAGGGGAGGAAAAAGAAAAGGAGAGAAACATCATTGTGTTCTTGCCTTTCATGTGCTCCCAGCTGGGGACCTGGTCTGCAACCCATGCATTTGTCCTGACAGGGGATCGAACTGGTGACCCTTCATTCACAGGCCAGTGATCCATAAACTGAGCCATGAACCTGGTCTATATTATCCATATTTTCTGACCACAATAGTAAGAATCTGAAAATCAAATATAGAAAAGAAAAGAAAACAAACAATACATCTGGAAATTAATGAACATACTACTGAACACTCAACACATCCAAAAAAATGTTTTTAAAGCCCTCGTTAATTGGCCTCAGGGGACTGAGAGCCAGTCTGTGAACCAAAGCGATACTGATTTGATTCCCATCAGGACACATGCTTTGTTTGCAAACAACATTCCCAGTAGGGGGCGCATGATGGCTACAACACATTGATGTTTCACTCTCCCACTTTCTCTCTCCCTTCCCCTTGTTTAAAATAAATAAATAAATAAATAAATAAATAAATAAATAAAATCTTTTTAAAAATTAAACGAAACAGAAAGCACACAACTATACTCAGACAAAAATTCAAATATGGTTTTAGAAAACTTGCATTTATAAGAAGGTCTTAAAAGGGGAGCCCATAAAAATACAGATCTAACTAAAGAGCAAAAAAATTTCAATAAAATCTTTTGAGTTTCTAAATACATTAGAAAAGGAAGTAACAACCAAAAAAGTAAGTCAAAATAATAATTAAACAAAGATCAGTACCATAATAAAGAAAGCAGAGAAAAAATGTAAAGAGTAATGAAACCAATAGCAACTTTTTTGAAACAGTAAATAACTTTGCAAGGCCTCTGAAGCATTAAAGAGAGAAAACAAAAATAAATAAAATCAGGAAAAATAGAAACAGCAATCAAAGTTAAAAACACAAAGAATTTTTAAAGAATATCATCAACAATTATTAATTAATTACATTACATTACATTAATTAATTAATTAATGGCAACAATTAATTTTGCCATTTAGTAAAATGGAAATCTGTTAAGTGATACTCACTTTGAAGACTAAATCATGACAAATCACATTATCTAAACAAACAAATTCCTAGCAATATATATGAATTAGTCATTCAAATATCCAAAAGAAAACCCCAGGCCCATAGAGATTTACTGAACAATTCTAACAAATATTAAAACATGATTAGTACGTGTCCTTCTCAACTATTCCATTAATTGATGAAGTTCACTTACAAATCAGTTTTATGAAGCCAGCATTACTGTGATACCCAAACTAATGCAAGACACTGCAATACAAAGAGATTTCCAGGCCTATATTCTTGATAAAGGTACATGCTGAACTTCTCAATAAATACACCAAACCATATTGTACATTACAATGATCGTACATCCTGATCAAGTGTGAATTATACCAGTGATGCAAGAAAGGCTCAACTTTCAGGGGAAAATTTTTGTGATTCAACACATCAAAAATAATCTTATGAATATTCAAGAGATAGAGGAGAAGAAGTAGAATAATATATGCATTACTGAGAGACCAGCCACATGGATTCTGCTGCTTAGTCAACACCCATACTGCAGCAGCCATCCTCCTCTGACAGACTGCTCTCCTATCAGCAGTCTTTGGGAAAACAGCAGCAGCCTTTGGGAAAACAATAGCCACAACCCCAGGAGGAATTCTGCCCTGCCCTATGGGGCTTAAGCCTAACTGCTGAGTGTAAAGTGACTAATTAACAATAAAAAAGACAACTATAGACAGCAGACACCTGGCAAACTAAAAGCAGTCTATCTAAGCTCAGATGGGGTCAACATCTGACACCACTAGAGGCAGATACAAAAAGAAAAAAACAGTGCTAAATACTGAAGGCTACTGAGACAAAATCAACTGTGGTCTTCTCAATAATTAGTGGTATTTTCTTTCCTGCATAGCTTTTCCACATTCATTTTTTATCCAGCAATTTAGTGCATAATAGGTCACTAGAAATTATACTATAGGTTAATTCTCTCTTTTCCTATACTAGTCTTCATCTCTTTATACACTTATTAATACTTGCTCATTTGCCATTGACACTGAGATAATGGGGGTGAGATACATTTGCATAGGTGGGTGTGTTCCCACAGCCAAGCAATTGATAGATTCAATGCAATCCCTCTTAAAATATCAGTGACATATTTCACAGATACTGAATAAACATTTCAAAAATGTATGTGGAACCATAAATGACCTCAAATAGCTGCAGCAAATTTGAAAAAGAAGGACAATGTAGGAGAGATCACAATACTGATATCGAACTATATTACAAAGCCACTATAATCAAAACACTCTGGTAGGGGTGTAAGTACAGACACATGGACCAGTGGAACAGAGATAGAGCCAAGAAATAAACCCAAGCTTCCATGTTCAATTAATATTTGATAAAGGGGGCAGAAGCATAACATGGAGTAAAAAGAGCATCTCCAACAAACGGTGTTGTGAGACCTGGAAAACTACATGCAAAAAATAAAACTCAAGCATCAACTTACACCATACACAAAAATGAATTCAAGGTGGATAGAAGACTTAAATATAAGACCTGACACCATAAAAGTCCTAGATGAAAACATAAGCCAAGAAAATCACAGATATTCCCTGCATCAATATCTTCATCAATATGTCACCTAGAGCAGGAACATAAAGGAATGTATAGAGAAATGGGATCTCATCAAAATAAATATCTTCTGCAGGGCTAAAGAGAACAGCATTAAAAGGAAAAGAGAACCAACTATATGGGAAAACATATTTGCCAATAATACCTTGGACAACGTTTGAGCCCAAAAATATATAAAGTGGACACCACATGAGTTCACTGGAAGAAGACAAAGAACCCAATTTAAAAATGGGTAAAGGGGAGGGAGACTGAAGATGGCAGCCAGGTAGGTGGGAGTGGATTCCACTTCCCCCTACATACAGGTGAAAAACCTAGCTGATCTACAGAGGAACAGAGCAAACAGCCAACAGTGCCTCAGCATAGATGAAGATAGGAGACCAAAAATTGTAGAGGACATTGAAGAACCAGATGGTAAGGAGAGTGCTTCAGGACAACAAGGTTCCTGGGACAAGCATGGGGATCAGGGTGGCTGCAGTCCCAGGCCTGGCCCCTACTGGGTCTGCCATAGGGTTCTTGGTTCTTGATAGAGAGCTCGGTCAACTGCTCCCTCCCCTGCCAAACAAGGTTTGAGCAGCACCAAGAGAGACTTGGTTGCTTGAAGTCACAGAGGGGAATAAGGACTAAGTGGCAAATACACAGGGGCTGTGAGCACCCACGGAGGCTGTGGACACTGGCTGGGGAGAGTTGAGAGTTGGGCCATGACGAGCACCTGACCCGGATAGTCTTCAGTCTGGTTGGAGAATTGGACTGTGTGAGAGGCCAGGCCTCTGTATAGAGTGACAGGCTTGAGCAGGGGGAACTTCTCAAAAAGAAAAAGTGAAAAAAGAGACACCTTGTGACTGTTTGGAGAATTCCCCTGCAGCAGCCACTCCAGCCTCCTCCCCACTTAGCTGCACCGACCTCCTGAGGTGGTGGTGGCATGGAAGGCCCTGTGCACACAAACTTAGCCAAGGGAAGAGTGCATGCCCAAACCTGTGGAACCTGCAGGACCAGAGGCTGCTGGGGAAATGGGCTGAAGGTTGATTGAGTGCTGATCAGGAAGGGAGAAAAGCAAAACCAATCACCCCTCAGCCTGCTGCAGCCAGAAAGGCCAGCAAAACCAGTTTGGCCAGTTTGAAGTCAGCAAGAGGCTTTTTTTTTTTAAGTAATTCTTTATTATTTTTTTATTTTTTTATCTTTTAACTCCTTTTCCCCCTCTTTCCATCTCTCTTGTTCTATTTCTACTTCCTTTCTGTCCCCTTTTATCTCTTCCTTCCTTCCTCCTTTTCTTTTTTAATTCCCACAAGTGAGACAAAAAAACCCTGGAACTGTGAAAAGACCAGAGATGGACCCAAAAGGGGGCATCCCAACAGCTGAGACAGTGAGACAAATTTCATTTCGCTACTATACAGAACTTGCAGGTTATTGCACATTTGTATTATTATCTTTTCTTACATCTTTTTTATTCTTATGTCTTTTATTTTATTAGTATTGTTGTATTTCTCTTCTATATATTTAGTCTTCTTTGCTTGGCTGGTTAAATTGTATTGTTTGACTGCTTTCCTTGTTGTCCCTTTCATAGTGTATTTTTAATTTACTTTCACTCCACTTTTGTTCCATTAGCACAGTAGTCTAGGTCCTATACTTCCTATTCTTGTTATCCAGATCACATAGATTTTGTCATATGATTGTCACTCTATTGTTATTGTAAATAATAGCAGTTCCATACAATTGTAAATACTACACAGCACCCCTCCCAGCTCTTAGCCCACTTCAAGGTCTCCTGAAATTTATTACTGTTGTGGTTAACTCTATTCTCTCACACTCTGCACCTATTTTCTATACTTTACTCTCACTTTACTTCACAATCTGACCTCCCACAAGCTCACTGCTTTCTAGATCCAACTCACAATCCTTCCCTCCCCAACAAGAGTCTTATCTTCTTTTCATCCTTTCTAAAAAGTGGATTGTTGGGTGGAATATTATGCTTAACAATATACATAGCCAAAGGATCTCCTATCTCTTCTCTACGGTCTGCAACTATAACTTTCATAAAATACACTCTTGCTGTCTTAAACCATTTTGCCTTCCCCTTCCAACTATTACAAAAAAGAGTAGGTGGAAGCTGTGAAGACCAGGCTACCTGCTGGAAGAGGAAACACACCAAGAAAAGAACCACCAAAGGAAAACAACAGAAAGTGAAGGAGGGAGAGGAAGCCACACTAACTCAACCCAGGATGTATCTGGAAATACAAATAAATAGTGGAGAAATAACCCACAAGAAACAACTGAACAAGAGCAAGAGAGAATCCTCAAAACTTTGTCCACATGAAAGAACCAGCATCAACACAGCCTGTCCACATCTGCACAACAAAATACAACAGGTGGTGGAAAGAGTAATACTCAGTTACCAGTGGGTGGGAAGGAATCACGAAAGAAAGACCCAACAGCAATCAAAACAAACACAGAGCCAACATAAATGACAGCTGAAGACCAGTGAGCTTGGGAGATCAAGGAGATGGCACCACTGAATGTCACAGGTATTCTACCACAGAAGTTCACACCATATACCCAGGGAGCCAGAATAGATCAATTTCAGAAGCTAAGGCTGACAAGAAGAGTCTCATAAACAATGGGAAGAGAAAGAAACAATCCCCAAGTGAAATAAATGGAGGAAGCCCCAGAAAGAATGCTAAATGAGATGGAGGCAACTCAACTATCAGATTTTGAGTTCAAAGCAATGGTTGTCAGGAAGCTTCAAAGGCTTTAAAGAGCTACCAGAAACTACAGTGAAGCTACAATGAACTCACTGCAAACTATGCCAATGTGAAAAAAGGGAATAGAAACTATCAACAAGGTCCAAGAGAAATGAAAAATACAATTTCTGAACTGAAGAACACATAGAAGTAATCAAAAGCAGGATTGATGAAGCTGAGTACAGGATCACTGGGTTGAAGGACAAAGTAGAAAAAAACACCCAGAAAGAGCAAGAAAAGGAAAAGAGGCTCAGAAAGAATGAAGAGGTTTTAAGAGAAATGCAAGACAATATGAAATGTAATAATATCCATATAATAAGGATACCAGAAGGAGAAGAAGAAGAATGAGGGATAGAAAACCTGTATGAAAAAGTAATGATGGAAAACTTCCTTAATTTGATGAGAGAAAAAGTCACACAAATCTAGGACACATAGAGAGTTCCAATCAAGAGGAACCCAGAGAAGCCCACTTCAAGACACATCATAATTAAAATGACAAAATTCCAAGACAAAGAGAGACTCTTAAAGGCAGCAAGGGAGAAAAAGGAAGTAACATACCAGGGAGCCCTGATGAGGTTAGCAGCTGACTTCTCAATGGAAACACTCCAAGCCAGAAGAGAATGGCAAGAAATATTCCAAGTAATGAGAACCAAAGCCCTGCAACCAAGACTACTTTACCCAGCAAGGCTTTCAATAAAGATAGAAGGCCAAATAAGGAGCTTCCCAGACAAAAGAAGTCTAAAAGAATGCACCTCTACCAAACCAGTTTTGCAAGAGATGCTAAAGGGACTGCTTTAAGGAAAGGAAGGAAGAGAAAGGGGAACATAGGTACAAAAATGGCAATGAATAAGTACCTATCAATAATAACCTTAAATGTAAATGGATTAAATGCTCCAATGAAAAGACATAGAATAGCTGAATGGATAAGAAAGCATGACCCACACATATGCTGCCTAAAAGAGACCTGCCTCAGGACAAAAGACCTACACAGACTCAAAGTGAAGGGCTGGAAACAAATTTTCCAAGCAAATGGACAGAGAAAAAAAGGCCAAGGTAGCAATACTCATTTCAGACAAAATAGACTTCAAAAGAAGGACCATAAACAGAGACCCAGAAATCACTTCATAATACTCAAGGAAGAATTCACCAAGAAGACATAAACTTCATAAATATATATGCACCCAACATAGGAGCACCTAAATACATCAAGAAAATCTTAGAGGACTTCAAGAAAGATATTGACAGCAACACAATTATAGCAGGGGAATTTAACACCCCACTGTCAAAAATGGACAGATCTTCCAAACAAAATATCATCAAAGATATTGTGGCATTGAACAATATGCTAGATGAAGTGGACTTAACTGATATATATAGAGAGCCCTTCATCCCAAAGAAACTAAATACACATTCTTTTCAAATGTACATGGAGCATTCTCAAAGATAGACCACATGATAGGACACAAAACTACCCTCAACAAATTCAAGAAAATTGAAATCATATCAAGCATTTTCTCTGACCACAAGGGACTGAAACTACAAACCAACCCCAAGGGGAAAAACCCAAAACACTCAAAATCATGGAGATTGAATAGCATGCAAGTAAAAACTGAATGGGTCAAGAATGAAATTAGGGAAGGTATCATAAATTTCTGGAACCAAATGAAAATGAACTCACAACTCAGAACGTATGGGACACAGGAAAGGCAGTCCTCAGATGGAAGTTCATAGTGATACAGGCCTACCTAAAAAAGATAGAAACATTTCAAACAAACAACCTAACCCTACACCTACAACAACTTGAGGAAGAACAACAAAGTCAGCCCAGAGCAAGTAGAAAGAAGGAAATAACCAAGATCAGAGCAGAATTAAATGACATAGAGACTAAAAGACTAAAAGCACAATTCTAAGGATCAATGAATCCACGAGCTGGTTCTTTGAAAAGGTAAACAAAATCAACAAGCCTTTAAGCAGGATCATCAAGAAAAAAAGAGAGAAGACCCAAATAAACACAATCAGAAATGCTAGAGGAGAGATTACAACTGACACCACAGAAATACAAAGGGTTGTAAGAAATTACTATGAAGAACTGTATGCCAAGAAATTTGAAAACCTAGGTGAAATGGACAAGTTTCTAGAAAAAATATAATCTTCCAAAACTCAATGAAGAAGAAGCAGAAAGCCTGAACAGACTGATAACAGCAAATGAAATTGAAGCAGTAATCAAAAACTCCCAGCACACAGAAGCACTGGACCAGATGGTTTCACAGGACAATTCTACAAAGCATTTAAGGAAGAGCTAACCCCTATCCTTCACAGACTATTCCAGAAAATCCAAAATGATGAAAGACTCCCAAACTCTTTTTACGAAGCCAGCATCATCCTAATCCCAAAACCAGATAGACACAACAAAGAAAGAAAACTTCAGGCCAATATCACTGATGAACATAGATGCTAAAATCCTAAACAAAATACTGGCAAACTACATCCAACAATACATGAAAAAGATCATACACCATGACCAAGTGGGATTAATCCCTGGGATGCAAGGATGGTTCAACATTCGCAAATCAGTAAATGTAATACATCACATAAACAAAAGCAAAGACAAAAATCACATGATCATATCAATAGATGCAGAAAAAGCATTTGATAAGGTACAGCACCCATTTATGATAAAAACACTCAGCAAAGTGGGAATAGAGGGAGCATTCCTCAACATAATAAAGGCCATATATGAGAGACCTACAGCCAACATCATACTCAATGGGCAAAAACTTAAATGTTTTCCACTAAGATCTGGAAGATGACAAGGATGCCCACTTTCATCACTTCTATTCAATATAGTATTAGCAGTCTTAGCCACAGCAATGAGACAAGAAAAGGAAATAAAAGGCATCCAAATCAGAAAGGAGGAAACAAAACTATCATTGTTTGCAGATGACATGATAGTGTACATAGAAAATCCTATAGATTCCACCAAAAACCTCCTCAACCTAATAAATGAATTTTGCCAAACAGCCAGATACAAAGTCAATATCCAAAAATCAAAGGCATTTTTTATACCAACAATGAAACAGCAGAAGCAGAAATCAAGAAAAAAAAAATCCCATTCGTTATAGCAAAAAGAAAAGTAAAATACCTAGAAATAAACCTAACCAATGAGGTAAAAGACCTGTATGCAGAAAACTACACAACACTGAAGAAAGAAATCAAGGAAGACACAAATAAAAACATATACTGTGTTCATGGATTGGAAGAATCATATCATCAAAATGTCCATACTACCCAAAGCAATTTACAAATTCAATGCAATACCTATTAAAGTACCAATAGCATATTTCACAGACGTAGAACAAGCACTTCAAAAATTTATATGGAACCATAAAAGACCCTGAATAGCTGCAGCAATTTTGAGAAAGAAGAGCAAAGTAGGAGGGATCACAATACCTGATACCAAACTGTATTACAAGGCCACTGTACTCAAAACAACCTAGTACTGGCATAAGAACAGGCATATGGGCCAGTGGAACAGAACAGAGAACCCAGAAATAAACCCAAGTCTCTACAGTTAATTAACATTTGACAAAGGTGGCAACAACATAAAATGGAGTAAAAGTAGCCTCTTCAACAAGTGGTGTTGGGAGAACTGGACAACTACGTGGAAAAAAAATGAAACTGGAGCACCAACTTACACCAGACACAAAAATAAATTCAAGGTGGATAAAAAATTTAAATATAAGCCATGACACAATTAAAGTTCTAGAGGAGAACAAGGGCAGGAAAATCTGAGATATTTCACTCAGCAATATTTTTACTGATATGTCCCTTAAAGCAATGGACATAAAGGAAAAATAAACAAATGGGATCTCATCAAAATAAAAAGCTTCTGCATGTCTAAAGAAATAGTATTAAAATAAAAAAAGAACCAACTGTATGGGAAAACATACTTGCCAATGATACCTCAGACAAGGGTTTAATCTCCAAAATACATAAAGAACTTGCAAGACTCCACTCTAAGAAGACAAGCAACCCAATTAAAAAATGGGCAAATGACTTGAATAGACACTTCTCCAAGGAGGACATACAGAGGATCCAGAGACACATGAAAACATGGTCAGTATAGCTAGCTATCAGAGAGATGCAAATTAAAACCACAGTGAGATACCACTTCACACCAGTCAGAATGGCCATCATAAACAAAGCAACAAATAACAAGTGTTGGAGAGATTGTGGAGAAAAGGGGACCCTAGTGCACTGTTGGTGGGATTGCAGACTGGTACAACCACTATAGAAAGCAGTATGGAATTTTCTAAGAAAACTAAAGATGGATCTACCTTTTGACCCCGCAATTCCACTGCTAGGATTATATCCTAAGAACACTGAAACACCAGTCCAAAAGAACCTATGCACCCCTATGTTCATAGCAGCACAATTTCCAATAGCCAAGTGTTGGAAGCAACCCAGGTGCTCATCAGTAAAAGAATGGATCAAAATTTATGGTACATTTACACAATGGAATTCTATGCAGCAGAAAGAACGAAGGAGCTCCTACCCTTTGCAACAGCATGGATGCAACTGGAGAGCATCCTGCTAAGTGAAATAAGCCAGGAAGTGAAAGACAAATACCATATGATCTCATCTTTAGCAGGAACCTAACCAACAAAACAAACAAACAAACATAATATAACCAAAGACACTAAAATTGAGAACAAACTGATAGTCACTAGAGAGGAGAGGGGAGGGAATATCAGGGGAAAAGGGGAAGGTTTAGAGCAACAAGTATAAAAGACACATGGACAAAAGTTGGGGGGGAGGTGGAAATTGGAGGGAGATAGGGAGGGCTGGGGTGGTGGGCTGGGATGGGAGTAAAAGACAGAAAACTGTACAAGAACAACAATTAAATTAAATTAAAAATAAATAAAATAAAGGAAAGAAAGAAAGAAAGAAAGAAAGAAAGAAAGAAAGAAAGAAAGAAAGAAAGAAAGAAAGAAAGAAAGAAAAGAAAGCAGGCCCAATGATCTCACAGAGACTTACCAAAAACTACAGGGAAACTACAATGAACTCACTGAAAACTAAATCAACATGAAATAGGAAATAGAAACTCTCAACAAAGCCCAATAGGAAATGAAGAATACAATTTCTGAATTGTAGAACACAGTAGAAGGAATCAAAAGCAGGCTACATGAAGCAGAAGATTGGATCAGCGAATTGGAGGACAAAGTAGAAAAAATACCCAGAAAGTGCAAGAAAAGGAAAAGAGTCTCAGAAAGAACGAATAGGGATTAAGGGAAATGCAGGACAATATGAAACATAATAATAATTTGTATAATAAGGATACCAGAAGGAGAAGAAGAGCAAGGGATGGAAAATCTATCTGAAAAAGTAATGATGGAAAGCTTCCCTAATTTAATGAGAGAAAAAGTGACATAAATCCAGGAAACACAGAGTCCCAATCAAGAGGAACCCAAAGAGGCCTACTTCAAGACACATCATAATAAAAATGGAAAAATTCAAAGACAAAGAGAGACTCTTAAAGGCAGCAAGGGAGATCATATAAGGGAGCCCCAATAAGGTTAGCAGGTGACTTCTCAATGGAAACACTGCAAACCAGAAGGGAATATCAAGAAATATTCCAAATAATGAAAACAAGAAGCCAGCAACTGAGACTAGTTTATCCAGCTAGCCCCTCAATCAAAATAGAAGGCCAAATAAGGAGCTTCCTGGACAAAAGAAACTTCAAAAAAATACCTCCTCCAAACCAGCTCTGCAGGAGATGCTAAAGGGTTTTCCCTAAGAACAGGAAGAAAAACAGTGAAAGGGAGAGGAACACAGGTACAACAAAATGGCAATGGATATGTATCTATAAATAATAAGTTTAAAAGTAAATGGATTAAATGACCCAATGAAAAGACACAGAATAGCAGAATGGATAAGAAAACATAAATCACACATATGCTACCAACAGGAGACCCACCTCAGAACAAAAGACCTACACAGACTGAAAGTGATGGGCTGGAAACAAACATTCCAAGCAAATGGACATGAAAAAAAGCTAGGGTAGCAATACTTATATTGGACAAAATAGACTTCAATAAAAGAACCATAAAAAGAAACCCAGAAGGTCACTTCATAATACTCAAGGGAAGAATCCATCAGGAAGACATAAACATAGTAAATATACATATGTACCCAACACAGGAGCACAATTGTGGCAGACCCTTCTGCGAGGCGTGGGCCCAGCTCCCACTCGGAGATGCACAGGACCCATGTCCACAGTAGGTTCTTTTGTGGGTAATCAGATTTGCCAATATACTTAGACTGTTCTGAGGTTTGCTCTTTGCTAAAAATTCCCTCACCTTGCCAATGCTTACTGTAACTTCCTGGAATCCATGCTGAGCCTTGCAGGGCCCAGCGTAACTGCCTGCCTATTCGTTTGCTAATGTCCTTCTTCTGTGATGTAATGAGGGGCATTGGCTCCTTGGTTGTAACCAGGATAGTGAAGAGAACCATCTTGGAATGTAAGGGGATATTATTAGAATAAAGGCCTGTCGTGGCGGAGGCCGAGGCTTTGGCTCCTCTTGAGAGAAAAGCCTTGCAGTTATCCTTATCCCTCCACCAGACTCAGTAGTCTGTGTGCATGTTTTAATTCATCCATAATGATGCGGACACTGCTGGCTGGTGTCCGCAACAGCTGGCACCCTGGAACAGGGACTCAGAGGACACGAGCCATCGTCATTATGGACAACACACCAACTTGGTGGGTATTTGTGAGCATCAGCCCAGGTAAGGAGGGCCGTCAACCCTGAGTCCTGTTCGGGAATGTCACGGGGTGTGTTGGATTCAAAGGAATAGGATTTTCTTCCTAGGTCGCTCTCTCTTGCGACTCCCTTGCAAGTCTACATTTTGTAGTAAGCAGGAGCCTTGTTCTCTCTTCCAGGTTTTTGCCGGGAAGGCCACCTCAACCAGGGTCTGGGCTTGGGAGAAAGAGCAAAGATTTTCCCTTTAATCAGCTTTAAAAACTCTACTGGTCACAGTTACAGGCATGTCAGCAAATTCTTTTAAGCCGTGTCTTGTGGCCCATTAGAAAAATTTCTTTGAAAGTTTCTGCGGACCTCAACCATGAGGAGCAGGCTCTCTAAGAACTAGGCCAATGTTTTAGCTTTTAGCAGTTATGGGGCTGCTGTCTCCCACATATGGGATCTTTATTGGGACCATTGAAGGGAAGGGCATGGTGCCGCGGCCTGGCACGGCATGGGGTCTTGTGCCCCCCGTTGGGGCTGGCTCAAGCCAAGGCCAAGCCGTGCCTGCTGCTTCTCTGAGGCACCACCAGTGACTGGGCACCATGGTGCCTGGGGAGAGCTGGGGGAATTCGCTGATTCGAGCGTGCAGGCTGCCCAAGGGCAACTTTTGTCCAGGTGGTGGCCACATCGGGGTTCTTTCCCCTTTCTGTGCCTCCCCTCATTTCCCTTCCTTCCTGTCCAAACAGGAGCAATTTTTCCATGTGCCCAGTGGCTGAACCAGCTCAGGGCTCACTCGGGGCTCCCGGCTCCGGGCCTCGGAGCTGTGCCCACAGCCACCATGCCCACAGGGCGCATGCTGGTGGCGGTGCACCATGGAACGCCACAGCATCACCTGCTGCCCTGTAGGGTCTCTCTGCTGGTCCAAGCCAGCTGCACTGGGGGAGGCGCCTGGCCACACCAGCGCACTTGTGACCATTTAAAAAAAGAAGAGGGAATATATTTGCCAGTAGAGAAAAGACTGTGTCTGAAAGTTGTGAATGTTCATAAATTTGTCAATCTAAATGCATGCTATAGTGGGATAGGGGGTGCCACATGTTAAAAAATATTTTAAAATCCTCCTTGTTTATGCCAGAGCCGTGACCTTATTATAATAATATTTAAATATAAGTGTATTGTCTTCTGTGTAAAACTAGCCCTTTTATGCAGAAAGCAAAATACCATTTTTTAACTCAATATATATAAATACTGATCGTTTCCTTGGGTAAGAACTGGCTATTCTCCCAGAGGAAACAGTTAATTAATCAAGTCACATAAGGCCCTTGGGGCTCAAACTTTTCCTTTGTGTAAAACATTTTTTTTCAGAGCACCTCCCCCCCACTCGCATTGCAGCTTGCAGAAACAGCAGGGGCCCTGTCTTTCCAAGCTAAGCTAAAATATACAAGCCCATTGGCTTGAGATCATTAATCATTTAAAAGGGCCTCAGCAAACTAAAACAGATTATGGCTGTATATACTCTTACAATCCAACCAGTCAGAAAATTGTAGATGGACTCATCATATTTTTTTTAAATCTTCTTAAACAGGAAAATGGGGGAGTCATGAGTCCTTCCCCCCAAAATTTGGTTGTTATGTTTACATATAATTTTCTAAATTGTGATGAATCTCTTTGCACTCCAATTGAGAAACATTTTCAGAAGAAGGAGCCAAAGTCATCTTATCTTCAGGTTTTTTATATAGAGATTCGCTGAGAGATGGCTCTTGGCAAAGCCTCTGTAGATTTTTTAACTAAACTTGGGGAAGAGGGTGTGTCTGTGTTTCCATCCCTACAGGTCCTATCCAGCTGCCAGCCAAAAGAATAAATTCTTATCGTGAGCGGGACAAACACCAAGCTCTGCTACCTGGAGCTGAGAACCAATCAACTAACAGACCAGATGGCCCAGCTGACCCTTGAACACCAGAAAGAATATGGACATTTACACCATCACTCAGGGGCCTGTGTCTGCCAATGGAGGAGGTTGGGGCCTGCTCCAAGGACAGGGGCTGAGGCTCTGGTGCCACCTGCAGAGAGCAACAACCCCTTGATGCCCCATAATGTTCAATGGTTGAATGCTAGAAACTGTTTCTATAGACTGGACTTACAAGTTTGGGTCCTATCAACCCTTGGATTCCCCTTTGTCTTAATCCCTATTTGTGCCTTATGATATATATAAAGGTTGTTAATATTGCATTCGGGAACAGCAAGTAGGTTATACAGGTTTAAACAGTTACAACTGCATTTACAAGTGAAAAAGTTGGGAGATTAAATGTTGGGAACTGCACTGCCTGGTCTCAGAGACTGTAACACCTCATGGCTGGGCTGTGTAACAGCCTGAGGGACCCGCTTCCTCTGGGTCTTTTCAGTCAGGAAGACCTGAACCAGTAAGGAGATAAGGCTTATCTCCCTGGCAGGTGCACCGCTTCTGCTGCATTCATATTTGGCCTCCAATGCTTGGTCAGTTAGCCAATGATGGGTAAGATTCCCTCAAGGGAAGGGTCACCTAAGACAGGCATAACCATGTGGAATGGCCCTCATGGAAGGACTTGGGGGGCCACAGCAAAGAGAGGGTGATGGACTCTCATGCTCCTGGCTATTCTGACATAGCCTGAGTCCCCATTTCCATCTGGGAGATGTCTCCTTTATCCGGTTAAGCCTGAGGAATGCCGGAGGTGGATGTGGTCCTGTGCTGGAAAAGGCAGATTCCCTGGGGGCAATCAGGCCTGAGAAAGAAAGCATAAAATCCTCTGAAACCTACTTCGCTGATACCTTCAATTTAAATGATAAAGGTCCAAGCCTAAGATAAGTGTTTTCCCAAAATTTTATGGCACTTTAGCTATTAGACCCACTCAAAATAAGCCCTCAGAGTTATTTGAATGTTACCTATTTGACCATTACTGCCTAACAATGATTGATTGGGATTAATCTGAAAATGTGGGTCATTGGAACTGCTAGTTGCTTACTGACTATGATAATGTTCTGTGTATTTTGATATATTTGCAAATTATTTTCCCAGGGTTGAGCGGGAGTCCAGCAAACAGCAAGCTTTGTGGGATCACACTTGTTTTATTAAAAAATGAAAGGGGGGAGATGTGGCAGACCTTTCTACACAGCATGGGCCCAGCTCCCACTCAGAGATGCACAGGACCCATGCCCACAGATAGCTTCTTTCATGGGTAATCAGATTTGCCAATATACTTAGACTGTTCTGAGGTTTGCTCTTTGCTAAAAATTCCCTCACCTTGCCAATGCTTACTGTAACTTCCTGGAATCCATGCTGAGCTTTGCAGGGCCCAGTGTAACTGCCTGCCTATTCATTTGCTAATGTCCTTCTTCTGTGATGTAATGAGGGGCATTGGCTCCTTGGTTGTAACCAGGATAGTGAAGAGAACCATCTTGGAATGTAAGGGGATATTATTAGAATAAAGGCCTGTCGTGGCGGAGGCCGAGGCTTTGGCTCCTCTTGAGAGAAAAGCCTTGCAGTTATCCTTATTCCTCCACCAGACTCAGTAGTCTGTGTGCATGTTTTAATTCATCCATAATGATGCGGACACTGCTGGCCAGTGTCCACAACACACAATTACACAAAAGAGCCAAATACACAAAGAAAATCTTGGAGGTCTTCAAGAAAAATATCAACACCAACACAATTATAGTAGGAGATTTTAATGCCCCAGTGTGAAAAAAGCACAGATTTTCTAAACAAAATATCAAAAAAGATATTATGGCATTGAACAATGCCCTATACAAAATGGACTTAACTGATATATAGAGAGCCCTTCATCCCAAAGAAGCCAAATACACATTTTTTTTTTCAAATGCACATGAGCATTTTCAAAGATAGACCATATGATAGGACACAAAACAAGCCTCAACAAATTCAAGAAAATTGAAATCATATCAAGCATTTTCTCTGACCACAAGGGTCTGAAACTACAAACCAACTTCAAGAAAAAAACCCAAACACTCAAAATCATGGAGATTGAATAGCATGCTATTCAACAATGAATGGTTCAAGAATGAGATTAGGGAAGAAATCAAAAAGTTTCTGGAAACAAATGAAAATGAACTCACAACAACCAAAAACTTACAGAACACAGCACAGGCAGTCCTGAGAGGGAAGTTCATAGCAATACAGGCCTACCTAAAAATGACAGAAACATTTCAAATAAACAACTTAACCCTATACCTACAAGAACTGGAGAAACAACAACAAAGATAACCCAGAGCAAGTAGAAGGAAGGAATTAAGAAAGATCAGAGTTAAATGACATACAGACTAAAAACACAACTCTAAGGATCGATGAATCCAGGAGCTGGGTTTTTTTAAAAGATAAAATCAACATGCCTTTAAACAGACTCATGAAGAAAAAAAGTGAATTTGGACATCCGGCCAAAATGGAGACATAGGTAGAATACTGAGCATCCTCACACAACCAAAAGAAGAACAACAATTTGAAAACAAAAAACAGCCAGAACTGACAGAAAACTGAATTATATGAAAGTCCAACAAACAAGTAGTTAAAGAAGACACATTTATACTGACTGGTAGGAGGGGTGGAGACAGGCAGCTGGGCAGAGAGAACCTGGGGCAAGGCAGTGGCTGGTAGGCCCAATGAGGTGGCAGATTGTGGAGCTGGGCACACAAGACTGCAGCTGGCCGGCAAGGCAGCAACAGACAGACCCAGCCAGGTGGCAGATTGCGGATTGGGCAATCCCACATTTGCATGCAGATAGCCTGGGAGAAACAACTAAGGAGCAAAACAGACTGTGCCACCAGGGCTCCTGTGTGGGGAAATAAAGCCACAAAACACTGACTGAAATTACCTGTGGAGGTTGAGGCAGTGGGAGAAATTCCCAGGCTCACTGGAGAGTTTCACTGAAGAGACCCTCAGGGTCCTAGAATGTATACCCAACCACCCTGGAATCAGCACCAAAAAAGGCCAATTTGCTTGTGGAAAGTGAGGGAAGTGACTGAAATCCAGCAAAGAGCAGAGGAAGTGCCTTTGTTTCCTCTCGAACTCCTTTCTCTACCTACAGGGTCACAACATAGCCATGTGAGTTACCCCGCCCTGTTGAACACCTAAGGCTCTGCCCCTCACTATGTAACAGGCATGTCAAGACAAAAAAAAAATGGCCTTAATGAAAGAACAGATCAAAGATCCAGAAAAAATACAACTAAGTTACCAAGAGGTAGCCAATCAATCAAATACACAGTTCAAAACACTGCTAATCAGGATGCTCACAGAATTGGTTGAATTCAGTCACAAATTAGATGAAAAAATGAAGGCTACACTAAGGAAAATATGGTAAAATGTACAGGGGAATAATAGTGATGGGAAGGAAAATGGGACTCAAATCAACAATGTGGACCAGAAGGAAGAAAGAAATATCCAATCAGAAAAGAATAAAGAAACAAGAATTCAAAAAAATGAGGAAAGGCTCAGGAACCTCCAGGACATATTTAAACATTCCAACACCTGAATTACATAGATACCAGAAGGAGAAGAATAAGAGCAACAAGTGGAAAAGTTATTTGAACAAATAATAAAGGAGAACTTCCCCCAATCTGGCAAAGGAAATAGACTTCCAGGAAGTCCAGGAAGTTCAGAGAGTCCCAAAGAAGTTGGACTCAAGGTGGAACACACCAAGGCACATCATAATTACATTACCCAAGGTTAAAATGAAGGAGAGAATCCTAGAAGCCGCAAGAGATAAGAAGACAGTTAGCTACAAAGGAGTTCCCATAGGACTGTCAGCTGATTTCTCAAAAGTGACCTTACAGGCAAGAAGGAGCTAGAAAGAAGCATTCCAAATCATAAAAGGCAAGAACCTACATCCAAGATTGCTCTATCCAGCAAAGTTTTCATTTAGAATGGAAGGTCAGATAAAGTGCTTCTGAGATAAGGTCAAGTTAAAGGAGTTCATCATCACCAAGCCCTTGTTATAGGAAATGTTAAAGGGATTTGTCTAAGAAAAAGATCAAAAATATGAACAGTAAAATGACAACAAACTCACAGTTATTAATAACCACACCTAAAACAAAAACAAACCCAAACTAAGGAAACACAGAACAAGAACAGAGACACAGAAATGTGGATCACATGGAGGGTTAACAACAAGGGAGTGGGAAGGAGAGAGAGGGGGAAAAGGTGCAGAGAATTAGTAGATTAGATGGTAGGTAGAAAATAGACAGTGGGGGGTGGCTAAGAATAGTGTAAGAAAGTTAGAAGCCAAAGAACTTATGGACATGAACTAAAGGGGGGGGGGATGTGGGTAGGAGGGGGTGTGCAGGGCACAGGGGACTGAAGGGGGGAAATGGGACAACTGTAATAGCATAATCAATAAAATATTTTTTAAAAAGTAAGAAAGAGAGAGGACCCAAATAAACACAATCATAATTGAAAGAGAAGAGATTATAACTGATATCACAGAAATACACAGGATTGTAAGAAATTACTATGAAGAACTATATGACAAGTAATCTGAAAACCTAGATGAAATGGGGAAATTTCTAGAAAAATATAATCTACGAAAACTCCGTAAAGAAGCAGAAAGCCTGAACAGAACAATAACACCTGACGAAATTGAAACAATGATTAAAAAGCCTCTGACACACAAAAGTCCTGGACCTGACAGTTTCACAGGAGAATTTTACAAAGCATTTAAGGGGGAGTTAACCCCCATCCTCCACAGATAATTTCAAAAAATTCAAGAAGATGGAAGACTCTCAAACTCCTTTTGTGTAGCCAACATCATCCTAATCCCAAAGTGAGAAAAAGACATAACAAAGAAATAAAACTTCAGACCAATACCGCTGATGAATATAGATGCTAAAATCCTCAACAAAATACTGGCAAATAACATCCAGCAATATGTTTAAAAGATCATACAACATGACCAAGTGGGATTCATCCCAGGAATGCAAGGATTGTACAATATTTGCAAATCAATAAACATAATACACCACATAAACAAAATAAAAGATAAAAATCAAATGACCATATCAATAGATTCTGAAAACGCATTTGATAAGGTATAGCACCCATTATGATAAAAACACTCAGCAAAGTGGGATAGAGGAAGCATTACTCAATATAATGAAGGCCATATATCAGAGACCTACAGCCAATATCATATTCAGTGGGCAAAAACTTAGAGCTTTCCTACTAAGTTCAGGAACAAGACAAGGATGCCCACTTTCACCACTCCTATACAACATAGTACTGGGAGTCCTAGTCACCACAATCAGACAGGAAAAAGAAATAAAAGGCATCCAAATTGGAAAGGAGAAAACAAAACTGTCACTATTTGCAAATAACATGATAGTGTACATAGAAAATCCTACAGACTCCACCAAAATACTACTCGACCTAATAAATTAATTTGGTGAAACAACTGGATACAAAGTCAATACTCAGAAAGCAAAGGCATTTTTGTATATCAACAATGAAATATCAGAAACAGAAATCAGGAAAAAATCCCATTGATATAACAAGAAAAATAAAGTAACTAGGAATAAAGCTAACCAAGAGTCAAAAGACCTGAACTCAGAAAACTATACAACACTGAAGAAAGAAATTAATGGAAAGCATGTACAATGCTCATAGATTAGAGGAATTGCCATCATCAAAATGGTCATACTACGCAAAGCAATTTATAGATTTAATGCAATCCCTATTAAAATAACCATGACACATTTCACAGATATTGAACAAACATTTCAGAAATTTATGTGGAACCGTAAATGACCCAAATAGCTGCAGCAATTTTGAGAACGAAGAACAAAGCAGGAGGGATCACAATACCTGATACCAAACTGTATTATGAGGCCACTGTAATAAAAAACAGCCTGGTACTGGCATAAAAACAGGCACATAGACCAATGGAACAGAACTGAGAGCCCAGAAACAAACCCAAGACTCTAGAGTCAATTAATATTTGACAAAGGGGGAAGAAGCATAAAATGGAGCAAAAGTAGCCACTTCAACAAATGGTGTTGGGAGAACTGGACAGCTACATGCAGAACAATGAAACTCGATCACCAACTTACACCATACACAAAAATAAATTCAAGGTGGATAAAAGACTTAAATATAAGTTGTAACCATAAAAGTCCTAAAGGAAAACACTGGCAGGAAAATCTCAAACATTCCATGCAGCAACACCTTCACAGATATGTCCCCTAAAGCAAAGGACATAAAGAAAAAAATAAACAAATGGGACCCCATCAAATTAAAAAGCTTACACATAGCTAAAGAAAATACCAGTAAAATGAAAAGAGATCCAACAGTATGGGAAAACATATTTGCCAATGACACCACAGACAAGGACTTGATCTCCAAAATATATAAAGAACTTACATGACTCCACTCCAGGAAGACAAAAAACCCAATTAAAAATGGGCAAAAGACTTGAACAGACACTTCTCCAAGGAGGATATACAGGGGGCTGAGAGACACTTGAAAAGATGTTCAGTATCACTAGCCATCAGAGATATGCAAATTAAAAACACAGTGAGATACCACATCACACACATCAGAATGGCCAACATAAACAAATCAACAAGCAAGAGTTTGAGAGGATGGGGAGAAAAGGGAACCCTAGTGCACTGTTGGTGGGAATGCAGACTGGTGCAGCCACTATGGAAAGCAGTATGGAATTTCCTCAGAAAACTGAAAATTGATCTGCATTTTGATCCACCAATTCTGCTGCTGGGATTATACCCTAAGGGCCCTGAAATATCAAGCGAAAAGAACTTATGAGCCCCAATGTTCATAGCAGCACAATTTACAATAGCCAAGTGCTAGAAGAAACCTAAGTGCCCATCAGGAAATGAGTGGACCAAAAAACTATGGTACATTTACACAATGGAACTCTACGCAGCAGAGAGAAAGAAAAAGCTTAAACCCTTTGCAACAGCATGGATGGAACTGGGGAGAATTATGCTAAGTAAAATAAGCCAAGCTGTGAGGGACAAATACCATATGATCTCACCTTTAACTGGAACATAATCAACAAAAGAAAAAAGAAACAAAATATAACCAGAGTCATTGAAAATAAGAACAATCTAACAACAGCCAGAGGGGAAGAATGGGGACAAAGGGGGGAAGGGTTTTCAGGAACTACTATAAAGGACACATAGACAAAACCAAGTGGAAGGGTGGAAGCAAGGGAGGGAGATGGGATTGGAGGGGGAGGGGAGAGGCATAGGGTGAAACTACAGGCAACTGTAAATGAATAAAAATAAAATAATTTTTAAAAATATGGGCAAAGGACTTGAACAGACACCTCTCCAAGGAGGACATACAGGGGGCTCAGAGACATATGAAAAGATGCTTAGCATCACTAGCAATAAGAGAGATGCAAATTAAAACCACAACGAGATAACACTTCAGACTGGTGACAATGGCCATCATAAGCAAATCAATAAACAACAAGTGTTGAAGAGGATGTGGAAACAAAGGAGGGAGATGACTTTGACTGGATTGGGGGGTCCAGGTGGGAGGTAAGTAAAGACAAGTATAATGGAACAACAATAACATAATTAAAAAATGAAAAAAGAAGAGGATGTGGAGAAAAGGGAATCCTAGCACGCTGTTGGTGGGAATGCAGACTTGTGCATCCACTGTTCATGACAGTGTGGAATTTCCTCAGGAAACTAAAAATGGAACTGCCTTTGATCTGGCAAGTCCACTGCCATGATTATACCCTAAGAACCCTGAAACACCAATCCAAAAGAACCTATGCATGCAATGTTCGTAGCAGCACAATTCACAATAGCAAAGTGCTGGAAATAACCTAAGTGCCTATCAGTGAATGAATGAATCAAAAACACTATGATACATTTAAATTATGGAATACCATGCAGCAGAAAGAAATAAGGAGCTCCTACCCTTTGCAACAATATGGATGGAACTGAAGAACATACTGCTAAGTCAAATGAGCCTGGTAGTGAAAGACAAATACCATATGGTCTCACCTATAAGTGAAACCTAATCAACAAAACCAACAAACAAGCAAAATATAATCAGAGACTTTGAAATTAAGAACAATGTGACAGTAACCAGAAGGGAGCTGGGAGGGGATAATAGTGGGGGGAGAGTTGTCAGGAACATACATAAAGGACACATACACACCACCAAAGCGGGGTAGATTGAGGTTGGGAGGTGGGGATTGTGGGGCTGGGGGAACTGTTGGAGGGAAAATGGAGAAAAGGATTCTTAAACAACATTAAAAAAAAAGGAAGAACAAAAAGAAATTCTGTATAGAGTATGATGTCATCGACAATTGCTGACAGTTTTCTTTCTTTTTTTATTTAGATGTATTTTATTGATATTCCTTTTTTGATGACTATGTCTCAGTATTCCATTGTTATTTTTAATAATAGTAATGAGATCAGATATTCCTTTTTAAGTGTTTCATTTATTTATTTATTTATTTATTTATTTATTTATTTAATTTTAATTGTTGTTCTTGTGCAGTTTTCTGTCTTTTACTCCCATCCCAGCCACCAACCCAGGCCTCCACACCTCACTCTCTTTTCCACACACCCCCCCTAGTTTTTGTCCATGTGTCCTTTATACTTGTTGCTCCAAACCCTTCCTCTTTTCCCCTGAAATTCCCTCCCCTCTCCCCTCTGGTGACTGTCAGCCATTCTCAATTTCAGTGCCTTTGGTTATATTATGCTTGTTTGTTTGTTTTGTTGATTAGGTTCCTGTTAAAGGTGAGATCATATGGTATTTGTCTTTCACCTCCTGGCTTATTTCATCTAGCATAATGCTCTCCAGTTCCTTCCATGTTGTCGTGAAGGGTAGGAGCTCCTTCTTTCTTTCTGCTGCATAGAATTCCATTGTGTAAATATACCATAGTTTCTTGATCCATTCATTGACTGATGGGCACCTAGCTTGCTTCCAACACTTGGCTATTGTACATTGTGCTGCTATGAATATTGGGGTGCATAGGTTCTTTTGGATTGTTGTTTCAGGGTTCCTAGGATATAATCCTAGCAGTGGAATTGTTGGGTCAAAAAGTAGATGATTCTTAGAAAATTCCATACTGTTTTCCATAGTGGTTGTACCAGTCTGCAATCCCACCAACAGTGCACTAGGGTCCCCTTTTCTCCACAACCTCTCCAACATATGTTGTTTGTTGCTTTGTTTATGATGGCCATTCTGACTGGTGTGAAGTGGTATCTCACTGTGGTTTTAATTTGCATCTCTCTGATAGCTAGCTATACTGACCATGTTTTCATGTGTCTCTGGATCCTCTGTATGTCCTTCTTGGAGAAGTGTCTATTCAAGTCATTTGCCCATTTTTTAATTGGGTTGCTTGTCTTCTTAGAGTGGAGTCTTGCAAGTTCTTTATGTATTTTGGAGATTAAACCCTTGTCTGAGGTATCATTGGCAAATATGTTTTCCCATACAGTTGGTTCTCTTTTTATTTTAATACTGTTTTCTTTAGACATGCAGAAGCTTTTTATTTTGATGAGATCCCATTTGTTTATTCTTTCCTTTATGTCCGTTGCTTTAGGGGAAGATTAGATATTCTTGACATGTTCTTGGTCTTGAAACTGTTTTCATTGTATCACAATTGAGCATTAAGTTAGCTGTGAAGTTGTTGTATATACCCTTTATCAAGCTGAGACCTTTCCTTCTATTAGCATTCATTTGAAATTGTTTATCAGTAATGCATATTTAATTCTTCAAAGGCTTTTCCTGTATTTCTCAATAATCATGACCCTTGTTTTTGCTTTTAGATGTAATAAATCATATTGATTGCTTGCTAAATATTGAGACATTCATGCATCAGTGGTAAAATACACAACTGATGGAGGTACAAAATCATTTAAAATTTTTTATTGAATTTGGTTTGCTAGTGTTTTGTTGAGAATTTTGACCTGGACATTTATCAACAATATAGGCCTGTAAGTCTGTCTCTCTCTCTCTCTTTCTCTTTTTTGCAATGTCTTTGTGAAGTTTTGGTATCAGAGTAATGCTGGCCTTGTAAATTACATTTGGTAGTGTACTTTCTCAATTTATTATTTTTATTTTATTTTAATTGTTGTTACTGTACAGTTAGAATTCCCCTGTAAATCTATCTGATCCTGGGCTTTTCTTCATTAGGTGTTGTGATTACTGTTTAAAATTTGTTGCTGGTAATTGTTTTGTTAAGAATATGTAATTCTTACTGATTTAGCATTTAAAGGGCACATTTTTAAAATTCCCCCATTTTCGTAAGTTGTCACATAAAATGAATATAATTGTTGTTGGTATTTCTCAAGAATTCTTTGTGCTTCTGTGGTGTTCATGGTAGCTTGTCTCTTTTTCCCATTTTATCTATTGATGTTTTCTTCATTTACTGCTTGATGAATCTTACTAGAGGCTTTTCAATTTTATCGTTTCTTTTTTTTTTTTCAATTTTTTTCTTACAAGGCTGCTTTTACTTTTTAGGGTTTTTTAAATCTATTATTATTATTATTATTATTATTATTATTATTATTATTATTGTAATTATTGTTCTTGTACAGTTATCTGTCTTTTACTCCCATCCAAAACACACCATCCCAACCCTCCCTACCACTCCTAGTTTTTGTCCATGTGTCTTTCATGCTTGTTGCTCCAAATCCTTCCCCTTTTCCCCTGAAATTCCCTCCCCTCTCCCCTCTGGACACTGTCAGCCTGTTCTCAATTTCAGTGTCTTTGGTTATATTATGCTTATTTGTTTGCTTTGTTGATTAGGTTTCTGTTAAAAGTGAGATCATATGCTATTTGTCTTTCACCGCCTGGCTTATTTCACTTAGCATAATGCTCTCCAGTTACATCCATGATGTTGCAAAGTGTAGGAGCTCCTTCTTTCTTTCTGCTGCATAGAATTCCATTGTGTAAATACACCATAGTTTCTTGATCCATTCATTGACTGATGGGCACCTAGCTTGCTTCCAACACTTGGCTATTGTACATTGTGCTGCTATGAATATTGGGATGCATAGGTTCTTTTGGATTGGTGTTTCAGGGTTCCTAGGATATAATCCTAGCAGTGGAATTGTTGGGTCAAAAGGTAGATGATTTTTAGTTTTCTTAGAAAATTCCATACTGCTCTCCATAGTGGTTGTACCAGTCTGCAATCCCACCAACAGTGCACTAGGGTCTCCATTTCTCCACAACCACTCCAACACTTGTTTATTGCTTTGTTTATGATGGCCATTCTGACTGGTGTGAAGTGGTATCTCATTGTGGTTTGAATTTGCATCTCTCTGATACCTAGTGATATAGAGCATGTTTTCATGTGTCTCTGGATTCTGTGTATGTCCTCCTTGGAGAAGTGTCTGTTCAAGGCTTTTGCCCACTTTTTAATTGGGTTGCTTGTCTTCTTAGAGTGGAGTCTTGCAAGTTCTTTATATATTTTGGAGATTAAACCCTTGTCTGAGGTATCATTGGCAAATATATTTTCCCATACAGTTGGTTCTCTTTTTATTTTAATACTGTTTTCTTTAGCCAATCAGAAGCTTTTTACTTTTATGAGATCCCATTTGTTTATTCCTTCCTTTATGTCCCTTGTTTTAGGGGGCATATCAGTAGAAATGTTCCTGCATGAAATATCTGAGATTTTCCTGCCTATGTTCTTTTCTAGGACTTTAATGGTGTCACGGCTTATATTTAAATCTTTTATCCACCTTGAATTTATTTTTGTGTATGGTGTAACTTGGTGTTCCAGTTTCATTTTTGGCACGTAGTTGTCCAGTTCTCCCAACACCACTTGTTGAAGAGGCTATTTTTATGCCATTTTATGTTGCTGCCCTCTTCTTTGAATATTAATTGATCATAGAGACTTGGGTTTATTTCTTGGCTCTCTCCTCTATTCCACTGGTCCATGTGCCTGTTTTTATGCCAGTACCAGGCTCTTTTAATTACAATGGACTTGTAATACAGTTTGGTATCAGGTACTGTGATCTCTCCAACTTTACTCTTCTTTCTCAAAATTGCTACAGCAATTCAGGGTCTTTTATGGTTCCATATAAATTTTTGATGCGTTTGTTCTATGTCTGTGAAATATGCTATTGGTACTTCAATAGGTATTGAATTGAATTTGTAAATTGCTTTGGGTAGAATGTACCTTTTGATGATGTTAATTCCTCTAATCCATGAACACGGTATGTGTTTCCATTTGTTTGTGTCTTCCTTGATTTCTTTCTTCAGTGTTGTATAGTGTTCTGTATATAGGTCTTTTACCTCCTTGGTTAGTTTTATTCCTAGGTATATTATTTTTCTCTTTGCTCTACAAAATGGGATTTTTTTCTTGATTTCTGCTTCTGCTTTTTCATTGTTGGTATACAAATATGCCTTTGATTTCTGGATATTGACTTTGTATCCTGCTGTTTTGCCAAATTCATTTATTAGGCTGAGGAGTTTTTTGGTGGAGTCTATAGGATTTTCTATGTACCCTATCATGTCATCTGCAAACAATGATAGTTTTGTTTCCTCCTTTCTGATTTGGATGCCTTTTATTTCCTTTTCTTGTCTAATTGCTGTGGCTAAGACTTCCAATACTATACTGAATATAAATGGTGAAAGTGGACAACCTTGTCTTGTTCCTGACCTTAGTGGAAAAGATTTTAGTCTTTGCCCATTGAGTATGATGTTGGCTGTAGGTCTCTCATATATGGCCTTTATTATGTTGAGGAATGCTCCCTCTATTCCCACGTTGCTAAGTGTTTTTATCATAAATGGCTGCTGTACCTTATCAAATGGTTTTTCCACAGCTGTTAATATGACCATGCAATTTTTGTCTTTGCTTTTGTTTATGTGATGTATTACATTTACTGATTTGCGAATGTTGAATCATCCTTTCATCCCTGGAATGAATCCCACTTGGTCATAGTGTATGCTTTTTTAAATGCATTGTTGGATGTGGTTTGCCCATATTTTGTTGAGGATTTTAGCGTCTATGTTCATCAGTGATATTGGTCTGAAGTTTTCTTCCTTTGTTGTGTCTTTATCTGGTTTTGGGATTAGGATGATTCTGGTTTCATAAAAAGAGTTAGAAAGTTTTCTATCATTTTGGATTTTTTGGAATAGTCTATGAAGGATAGGGGTTAGCTCTTCCTTAAATGCTTTGTAGAATTCTCCTGTGAAACCATCCTGTCCAGGGCTCTTGTTTGTTGGGAGTTTTTTTATTACTGCTTCAATTTCATCTGCTGTTATCAGTCTGTTCAGGCTTTCTGCTTCTTCTTCATTGAGTTTTGGAAGATTATATTTTTCTAGAAACTTGTCCTTTTCACCTAGGTTTTCCAATTTCTTGGCATACAGTTCTTCATAGTAATTTCTTACAATTACTTGTATTGCTGTGGTATCAGTTGTAATCTCCCCTCTTTCATTTCTGTTTATGTTTATTTGGGTCCTCTTTCTTTTTTTCTTGATGATCCTGCTTAAAGGCTTGTTGATTTTGTTTATCTTTTCAAAGAACCAGCTGCTGGATTTATTGATCCTTAGAATTGTGCTTTTAGTATCTACATCATTTAATTCTGCTCTAATCTTGGTTATTTCCTTCCTTCTACTTCCTCTGGGCTGTCTTTGTTGTTTTTCCTCAAGTTCTTGTATGCATAGGGTTAGATTATTTGTTTGAAATGTTTCTATCTTTTTTTTTATGTAGGCCTGTATCGCTATGAACTTCCCTCTCAGGACCGCCTTCACTGTGTCTCATAAGTTTTGGGTCATTGTGAGTTCCTTTTCATTTGTTTCCAGAAACTTTTTGATTTCTTCTCTAATTTTATCCTTGACCCATTCATTGTTTAATAGCATGCTATTCAATCTCCATGATTTTTAATGTTTTGGGTTTTTTTCCTTGGAGTTGGTTTCTAGTTTCAGTCCCTTGTCGGAGAAAGTGCTTGGTATGATTTCAGTTTTCTTGAATTTGTTGAGGGTAGTTTTGTGTCCTATCATGTGGTCTATCTTTGAGAATGTTTCATGTGCATTTGAAAGGAATGTGTATTTAGTGTCTTTGGGATGAACGGCTCTATCAGTTAAGTCCATTTCCTCTAGGGCATTGTTCAGTGCCACAATATCTTTGTTGATATTTTGTTTGGAAGATCTGTCCACTTTTGACAGTGGGGTCTTAAAATCCCCTACTATAACTGTGTTGCTGTCAATATCTTTCTTGAAGTCCTCTAAGATTTTCTTTATGTATTTAGGTGCTCCTATGTTGGGTGCATATATATTTACAATGTTTATGCCTTCTTTGTGGATTCTTCCCTTGAGTATTATGAAGTGACTTTCTGGGTCTCTATGGCCCTTCCTCTGAAGTCTATTTTGTCTGATATGAGTATTGCTACCCCGGCTTTTTTTTTTTCCTGTCCATTTGCTTGGAAAATTTGTTTCCAGCCTTTCACTTTGAGTCTGTGTAGGTCATTTGTTTTGAGGTGTGTCTCTTGTAGGCAGCATATGTGTGGGTCATGCTTTCTTATCCATTCAGCTATTATATGTCTTGATCATAGCATTCAGTCTATACATTTAAGGTTATTATTGATAGGTACTTATTCATTGCCATTTTTGTACCTGTGTTCCTCTCTCTTTCTCTCTCTTTTCCTTCCTTTCCTTGAGGCAGTCCCTTTAGCATCTCTTGCAGAGCTGGTTTGGTAGAGGTGTATTGTTTTAGACTTCTTTTGTCTTGGAAGCTCCTTATTTGGACTCTATCTTCATTGAAAGCCTTGCTGGATAAAGTAGCCTTGGTTGCAGGCCTTTGGTTCTCATTACTTGGAATATTTCTTGCCATTCTCTTCTGGCTTGCAGTATTTCCATTGAGAAGTCAGCTGCTAACCTTATCAGGGCCCCCTTGTATGTTACTTCCTGCTTCTCACTTGCTGCCTTTAAGATTCTCTCTTTGTCTTAGAATTTTGCCATTTTTATTATGATGTGTCTTGAAGTGGGTCTCTGTGGGTTCCTCTTGATAGGGACGCTCTGTGTTTGCTGGATTTGTGTGACTTTTTCTCTCATCAAATTAGGGAAGTTTTCCATCATTACTTCTTCAAATAGGTTT
Organism: Anoura caudifer; assembly: GCA_004027475.1. Lineage (NCBI taxonomy): Eukaryota > Metazoa > Chordata > Mammalia > Chiroptera > Phyllostomidae > Anoura > Anoura caudifer. The sequence goes on from PVKU01004559.1 coordinate 39,086, forward strand.
TCTATCCCATCCTCCTCTTCTCCTTCTGGAATCCCTATTATACAGATATTATTATGCTTTGTATTGTCATGCATTTCTCTTAATCCCTCTTCATTCTTTCTGAGCCTCTTTTCCTTTTATTGCTCTCTCTGGGTGTTTTTTCTACTTTGACCTCCATCTTGCTGATCCAATCTTCTGCTTCATTGATTCTGCTTTTGATTACTTCTACTGTGTTCTTCAGTTCAGAAATTGTATTCTTCACTTCCTCTTGGCCCTTGTTAATAGTTTCTATTTCCTTTTTTATGTTGATATACTTTGCAGTGAGTTCATTGTAGTTTCCCTGTAGTTTCTGGTAGCTCATTGTGAGCTCATTGAGCTTCCTGATAACCATTGCTTTGAACTCAATATCTGATAGTTGAGTTGCCTCTGTTTCATTTATCATTCTTTCTGGGGCTTCCTCCTTTCCTTTCATTTAAGGATTGTTTCTTTGTCTTTCCATTGTTTGTGATACTCTTCTTGTTAGCCTCAGCTTCTTAAATTGATCTGTTCTGGCTCCCTGGATTTATGGTATGATGTGAACTTCTGTGGTAGAATACCTGTGAGATTCAGCGCAGCAGTCTCCTTTGGGTATCCTGGTGTTCACAGCTTCTACTGTCTCATCTGTTGGGATGCCCTTTCTTTGGGTCCAACTCTGGTTTTTTCACAGTTCCAGGTCTTTCTGTCTCATTCCTGGATATTTAAAAAAGAAAAGAAAAAAATGAAAAGAGAAAAAAAAGAGGAAGAGGAGGTAAAATTGGAATGAGAGGAAGAAGAAATAAAAGAGAAAGAAGAAAAGAGAAGAAAAAGGAATTGAAGGATAAAAAATAAAAATAATGAAAATAATAATAAATATATAATTTAAAAAACAAAAAAAAAAAAAAAACAGAATCAAACCAAACAACCTCTTTCTAGTTTCCAACTGGCCAAACTGGTTATTCTGGTCTTGCTGGTTGCAGTGGGTTGCTGGGCGATGGCATCCTTGTTCTCAGTCAGATTTGGGCTACTCTCCCCAGAGCTAGCCTGGCCCTCACCTCACAGGGCTTCAGGCTTGGGTTCTGAGCCTCTTGTGGAGCACATGCTTTCCTGAGCTTATGGGTGTGAGCTTGGGTCTCCTACAGGGCCTGCTCTGACTCTGAGTTTCTGTGTATGTGTTCTGGATTTCCTGCTTTGCCTGCGCTCACCCTAAGTTCATGGGCGTGAGCGCTGGGTTTCCCAGGGATCGTCCGCACTCCCTGGGTTCACATGCATGAGATCTAGTTCTCCCACAGATTGCATGCACTCCCTGGGTTCCTGGCATGGGCTCCAGGTCTCCCACAAAGCCCCCTCCTCCAGTTGCTGGTGCCTCTGGTCGCACAAGCTCCAGCGTGCACTCCTCCTGGAGCTACTCGTGAGTGCTCATAGCCCCAGTGTGTTTGCCACTCAGACCTTAACTCCCCTCTCTGCAACTTCAAGCAACCAGGTCTCTCCCGTTGCTGTTCAAACCTTCTTTGTCCGGGGAGGGAGCGGTTGACCCAGCTCCCTCCCTAGAGTCCTGTGGCAGACCCAGCAAGTGCCAGGCCTGGGGCTTCTGCCGCCCTGGTCTCCACGCTGATCCCTGGGCCCTTATTGTCCTGAAGTACTCTCCTTACCATCTGGTTTTTCAATGTCCACTACAATTTTTGGTCTCCTATTTTCATATATGCTGTGGTATTGTTGGCTGTTTGCTTTGTTCCTCCATAGATTGGCTAGGTTTTTCACCCATGTGTAGGGGGAAGTGGGATCTGCTCCCTTCTATGGTGCCACCATCTTCAGTTTCTCCAATTTTATCATTTCAAAGAAGGAGCCATTGCATTGGTTTTATTAGTCTTTTCTATTATTTATGTACTTAATTTATAATGGCAGTGATCTTTGTTTTATATCACTTCAATTAACTTTTCATTCTGTTACTTCATTTCTCTTGTATTGAGAAATAAGTTCAAATGATTTTATAGAAATTTTTCAGTACTTTAGTTATAATTCTGTATTTATAATGTTTTTTGTTACAACAGCTTTTGCTAAATCCAGGTTTCCTAAGACTCTGTTTGCATTTTTATTTCTTTCAATATAGTTGTCATTTTTCAGTCTTCATTTTTGATTGATTGGGGTTTGGTAGCCTGATGTGTAATCTCCAAATATTTGTGATTTATTTCTGTATTTGATTTCTAGTATCTTATCATTGTGGATGGAAAATATGGTTAATATACTTTTAAGTAATTATAATTTAATGAGGATTATTTTTTCTCCTTGCACAAGAGTTATCTTGGGAAGTTTTGCATGTAAACTAGGGAAAAATATACACCCTGAAGTTTTAATAGCAATGCTATGTAAAAATCTGTCAGGTAAACCTGGTCTAATACTGCACTTGAGTCTATTTATATGTTAATTCATTATAACACAGTGTTTTTAAATAAGATTACTTTTCCTTAATCATCTCATATGGCAAATAATTTTTAAAGGACCTTTTCAGATAAATGGTTTTTCATCTCAGCATTACACATAGGAAAGTAAAAGGCATTACATCTACTTCAAAATCATAACAGTTTTCTGTATCCTTTCCCATTTTTCCACCTGAAGCAATCTATTTCCCCAACCATCCTTTGAAGGATACAGAAAAGACATTTGAAAAGATTAAGGAGAAAACGGAAAAGAGAAGGGGCTCTCAGCAGGGGACTCTCACTAGTGTCTCTACAACTGATTCTGTGGGTCTGAACCTAACAAAGTCTAGCTCAATGTTCTCTGTAGGCACAGGATGAAGATACTACAGTTTGTGGTAAACATGCATAATCAAAACACCATTAGTTAAAGGAAATAAAACAAAGTGGAACAATTATGAAAATCTCTTCAATAAGTGGTCTACAAAAATTAGAAAATAATACATGCCAAAAATAAATGTGGGCAATACCATGACGACAGTAACAACAACAACAACAAAACTAAACCAATGTTGGGCCTGCCTCCTTTAACAGAAGTTCAACAGATGGAGATTCCACGCACCTATGATTTATTTCTGATTCATTCTCTCCCTGTCCAGCTTCCACTTCTTCAAACTGTCAGCAGCAACATAACTCTCCATGCCTTCCTACTGATACTATTGCTGCCCACCTGTCTTTGTCCTCAAACTGACAGCAAGTCCACACACCATATTTAGGGGTTCAGTTACTCCAGCCCTTCATACTTCTCCCTGTCTTCTCACTGAATCCAGTCTCACCCATGCCCCTTTCCTGCCAAATTGTGGCAGATTCCCCTGTGTATGTTTAACTTCCAGCTAACAAGAGCTCCGTTCATTTGATTTTTACCAGCGCTGTTTCTATAAATATTTTCACTCAATTTCAGTGAGTGAAATTTCATTGAGTGAAAAAGTTACAGTGTGTGCCTTCTTATTCAAAAGCATACAATGTGGAAATATCAGTGTGTAAACAACATAGTATTGGTGCTCCTTTATTCTCTCTGAAAACTATGCTTCCTCAGGTGAGAAATGACAAAGCAAGACAAATCAGAGACTCTTGGTCCCAGTTCTTTAAAACTGGGTCTATTTTTAACTTCAACTCTTTCTTGTTCTCCACCTATGATATATTTCTTTTTATAAGTTCCAATGCTTCCTTCTATACTTTCATGCCTAACATATCCCATGCAATATTTATTACATAGAATAGGACAAAATGTAACAAATGAAATTTTTTTCACTAAATACCTCCTAAAAGCACACATTTGACAAATGGCAGAGACCACATCCACAGTTTAGAACATCCCAAAACTCACACCACATATAAATATTTTGAAAGCTAATTCCTAATAAGCACAGTGCATGCATCCATAATGGGGCTCCTGATGTGCATAAATTATTGACATTTTGAGTCAAATAATTTTTTCAGCTTCCTTCCATATCAAAAATATTGGGCAGAACTTTGGTCCCTATGGAATAATCACCTCTAAAAACTCAACCCCTCAAAGAGTTACAGAAGAGAAAGACACAGATAAATAAAGAGGAGAAGAAGATAAGATGAAGCTGAAAACAAGTGGAGCCATGATTGATATGGCCCCGTGAGTTGGACATCATCCTGTGAACCTAACTGTCACTGGTTCAATTCAAATCAGTGCTCATGCCTCCATTCCATGCCAGACCCCTCTTTGGATAATGCAAGGCCATGCAAATTCATATTTCTCTCCTTTTATTCCTTACCTTCCTGTCTCTCTGAAAATGAATAATTTTTTTAAAAAGATGAAAATATTTAAGTGGAACCTAATTAAAAAAACAAACAAGCAAGCGAAATATACCCAGAGGCATTGAAATTAACAACAATCTGACACTAGCAAGAGGGGCAATGGTAGGACAAAATGGTGGGAAACAGGGAAAGGTTTTCAGGAACTACTATAAGGGACACATGGAAAAAACAAAGGTGGGTGGAATCAGGGGAGGGAGGCGAGGATGGCTGGGGTGGGGGTGGTGGTAAGGGAGTAAATGCAGTTAACTGTACTTGAAAGTCAATAAAATAATTTTTAAAGAACAAAAAGAAACAAGGCCTAGATGAAAATATATTTTAGATGTGAAACCCTTGTCTGAGGTATCACTGGCAAGTATGTTTTCTCATACAGTTGGTTCTCTTTTCATTTTACTGATGCTCTGTTTACCCATGAAGAAGTTTTTGTTCAGATGAAGTCCCATTTGATTATTCTTTCCTTTATGGCCCTTGCTCCAGGGGACATAGTGGTGGAAATATTGTTGTGTGGAATATCTGAAATTTTCCTGCCTATGTTGTCCTCTAGGATTTTTATGGGGTTGGGATTTATTTAAATCTTTTATCCATATGGAATTTATTTTTGTGCATGGTATAAGTTGGTGGTCATGTTTCGCTCTTTTGGATGTAGTGGTGCACATCTCCCAATACCATATTTTCAAGAGGTTGATTTCACTCCTTCTGCCCCCTTTGGTGAATATCAATTGACCATAGAGACCTGATCTTATTTCTGGGCTATCTACTATGTTCCATTGATCTATGTTTCTGTTCTTATGCTACTACCAGTCTGTTTTGGTTACCACGGCCTTGTAATATTGTTTGATGTCAGGTTTGTGATCTCTCTGACTTTGTTCTTCTTTGTCAAACTTGCTGCCAGATTTGGGGTCATGTATGGTTCTAAATAAAGTTGTGAAATGTTTGTTCCATATCTGTGAAATATGTCACTGGTATTTTCATAAGCATTGCATTGAATCCATAAATTGCTCTGGGTACTATCGATATTTTGATGATGTTTAAACAATATGCTTCCAAAGAATTAAGAGATCAAAGAGCAAAACAAATAGAAATCTAAATCCACCATGAAACTCACAGAAATTAAAAGACAACCTAACACAATCAAGTACAATGAAAAAACATTTAGAAGAGAAAAGAGTTAGCCTTAGATATAAAGGGCTAACAAAAGAGCAGGAAAATAATCCCAAAATCTGCTAAATTGATCTCTGAATAATCCAGAGAAATAAAAACACACAAACAAATAAGTAGAATAAAATCTATAACAAAGATCTGAGTACAAATAAGGCCAATGTCAATATAAGATAAAGACTAATACAGTGAAGCCTGAATCAATGAAACTGAAACAGAATGGAAAACCCAATAGTAAGACTCATCAAAGAAGGAACACAAATGAATAGAATCAAAGAAGAAAATGAAAATCTCAACTAATGCCACAAGGTAAAAAATCATTAAAAATATTATGAACCACTACATACCAACACATTTGACTGTCTAGGTAAAATGGATTTTGAAGGAAAAAAATACATCCTCCCAAGACTCAACTAGAAAGAAACAGAGAATCTCTATAGATCAATTCCTAGCAATAAAATTGAAGCAGTGGTAAAAACTCCCAACAAAACACAAACTCCCGGGACCACAACTTATAGGTGAAACCTAACAAATATTTAAATAATAATTAGTACATTTTCTCTTCAAATTCTTTTAAAAACTGTAGAATAACACTTCAAAATTCATATTCTGAGGCAAGCATTAATCTGATAAAAAACAAACAAAGACACAACAAAGGAAAAGATTAGAGACCAATATTCCTAACAAATACAGGTGCCACAATTCCTAAAAGAATAGCAGCAAAATGAATTTGTCAGGATGTTCAAAGAATTATACATTATAATCATGTAGGAATTATACCAAAATACATATGTAGTTCAATATCTTTTAAACATTGAGGTGACTTATCAAATCAACAAAATCAAGAATTCTACACACGATCATCAAAAAGTTGCAAAAGAAGCATTTGGCAAAATTCAATGTCAATTTATGATTAAAAAGCACTCAAAAATGAATATTCAATGAAAATCCATCAACTTGATAAAGGTTGCATAGGAAAAGCACACAGCTATTAGCACACTCAATTGTGGAAAAATAGGTAGATTTCTTACTAAGATCAGACAAAACAAAAAAAAGTGCACTCTCTCCTATCTAACTCAAACTAGTGCTAGGACTTCTAGCTACAGCACACTAAAAAGAAAAAAAAAAATGCATTTATTCAATAAATAAAAAAGTCAAACTGTCACTTTTCACAGCTTATACCAGAAGAAACAGAGAAATCCAAGAGAATCAAACCAAAAAAATGGATACAATTCATAAAACAAGTTTACTGAGGTATCAAAATTCAATGTTAAAATGCCAAAATTTGTCACATTCATATACTGAGATAACAAAAAATCTGAAGAAGAACTGTGACTAGTGTGACTCAATGGAATGGGTATCTACTCAAAAATTGCAAGTCATGGATTCACTTCAAAGTCATGGCACCTGCCCAGAATGGAGGCAAGGTCCTAGGTTGGGTATGTGTGGGAGGCAAGTGATCCATGCTTCTCTCACACATTGATGATTCCTTCCCTCTCTTCCTCCCTCCCATTATACTAGTGATGCAAGAATGCCTCAACATCCAGTAAACAATCAGTGTCATTCACATCAAAAATGAAAAGAAAGAATCATATGATTGTTTGAGAGACAGGAAAACCCTTTCAATAACTAAATATTCATTACTGATAAAAATATTTCTAAAGAATGCTAATAGAAAGGAAGATCTGAGCTTGATAAAGGATATATATGACAACCTCACAGCTAACATAATCCTCAATGGTGAAATAATGAAAACATTTTTAAAGGTCAAAAACATGTCAAAAATGTCTACTCTTATTACTATTACTAAAAATAATAATGGAATATTTAGATATAGCAGTCAAAAAATAAAATGCATGTAAATAAAAAGGAAAGACAACTGTCAGCATTTGGAATTGACATGATACTCTGTACAAATTTTCTTTTTTTCCTTCCTTTTTCTTCTTTTATTGCTGTTCAAGTACAGTTGTCTCAATTTTTCCCAACCATTCCCCTCAGTCCAGCCATCCCCACTTTCCACCCTCAGTCCTATGCCCCTTTGGTTTTCTCCATGTGCCCTTTATATATATTCCTGAAAAACCTTGCTCATCCCATCCCCCATTATACACTCCTACCTCCCCTCTGCTTACTGTCAGTCTGTTCATAATTTCAATGTCTCTCATTACGTTTTGCTTGTTTGTTGGTTTTGTTGATTAGGATCCACTTATAGGTGAGATCTTATGGCATTGGTCCCTCACCGCCTGGCTTATTTCACTTAGCATTATGTTCTCCAGTACCATCCACACTGTCACAAAGGGTAGGAGCTCCTTCTTTCTTTCTACTGCATAGGATTCCATCGTGTAAATGTACCATTGTTTTTTGATCTATTCATTTCCTGATGGGCACTTGGGTTGTTTCCAGCACTTGGTTATTATGAATAGTGCTGCTATTAAAATTTGGGTGCATAGGCTCTTTTGAATTTGTGTTTCAAGTTTCTTAGGATGTAATCCCGGGAATGGAATTACCCGGTCAAAAGGCAGTTCCACTTTTATTTTTATGAGGAAATTCCATACAATTTACACAGTGACTTTTTCCAGTCTGCTTTCCCAGCAACAGTGCACTAGGAATCCATTTTCTCCACATCTTCTTCAACACCTGTTTTTTTTTTTTTTTTTTTAATTTGTTTATTATGGCCATTGTCTCTGGTGTGAAGTGGTATTTCACTGCAGTTTTAATTTGCATCTCTCTGAGGGTTAGTGATGCTGAACATTTTTTCAAATATCTCTGGGCACTCTGTATGTCCTAATTGGAGAAGTGTCTGTTCAAGTTTTTTTTTTTTTTTCCATCTTTTAATTGGGTTTCATGTCTTCTTGTCATTGAGTCATATGAGTCCTTTATATATTTTGGAGATAAACCCTTGTCCATGGTATCATTGGCTAATAAGTTTTCCCATGTGGTTGGTTTTCTTTTCATTTTCATGCTGTTTTCTTTAGCTGAGCAGAAGCTTTTTGTTTTGATGAGATCCCATTTGTGAATTATTTCCTTCCTGTAGGGGACATGTCCCCTGATATTAACCCTAAACCTAACCCTAACCCTAACCCAAATCCTAACTCTAACCTGAACCCTAGCCCTAACCCTAACCTTAACAAACACCTAGCCCTAGTAATAGCCCTGAATCTAATACTAATATTAATCATAACTCTAATACTAATCTAAACCTAAACATAAACATAAACATAACCCTAGCCTTAAAATTAACCCTAAATCCAACCCTAACCCTAGTCTTAATCGTAACACTAGCCCTACCTTTAAGCATAACACTAACCCTAATGCTGGCCCTAGACCTAGGGTAAGGTTCTGGCTTAGGATGAGGGTTAGGGTTTCACTAGGATTATATTTAGGGTAGGATTAGTACTAGGATTGGGTTAGGTTTTGATTAGGGTTGTGGCTAGGGCTAGGGTTAGGATTAGGGGTAGGGATAGGGTTATTGTTAGTGTTAAGGCTAGGGTTACTTTTTTTCCATTTTTAAATATATTTTATTGATTATGTTATTACAGTTGTCCCATTTCTCCCCATCATTCCCCTCCACCCTGCACACCCCCTCCCACCCACATTCGCCCCCTTTAGTTCATGTCCATGTGTCATAAGACCTTTAGTTTCTACATTTCCCACACTATTCTTGCCCTCCCCCTGTCTATTTTCTACCCACCGTCTATGCTACTTATTCTCTGTACCTTTCCCCTCTTTCTCCTCCTCCCACTCCCCTGTTGCTAATCCTCCATGTGGTCTACATTTCTGTCTTTCTGCTCCTGGTCTAGCTGTTTGCTTAGTTTGCTTTTGTTTTGGGTGTGGTTGTTAATATCTGTGAGTTTGCTGTATTTTCACTGTCCTATTTTTTATTTTCTTTTTCTTAGATAAGTCCCTTTAACATTTCATATAATAAGGGCTTGGTGATGTTGAACTCCTTTAACTTGACCTTATCTGAGAAGCACTTTATCTTCCCTTCCATTCTAAATGACAGCTTTGCTGGATAAAGCAATCTTGGATGTAAATCCTTGACTTTCATGACTTGGAATACCACTTTCCAGCCCCTTCTTGCCTGTAAGGTATCTTTTGAGAAATCAGCTGACAGTCTGATGGGAACTCCTTTGTAGGTAACTGTCTCTTTATCCCTTGCTGCTTCTAGAATTCTCTCCTTCATTTTAATCTTGGCTAATGTAATTATGATGTACCTTGGTGTGTTCCTCCTTGGGTCCAACTTCCTTGGGACTCTCTGAGCTTCCTGGACTTCCTGGAAGACTATTTCCTTTGCCAGATTGGGGAAGTTCTCCTTTATTATTTGTTCAAATAAGTTTTCCACTTGTTGCTCTTCTTCCCCTTCTGGTACCCCTATAATTCAGATGTTGGGATGTTTAAAGATGTCCTGGAGGTTCCTAAGCCTCTCCTCATTTTTTTGAATTCTTGTTTCTTCATTCTTTTCTGTTTGGTTGTTTCTTTCTTCCTTCTGGTCCACTCTATTGATCTGAGTCCCAGTTTTCCTCCCATTACTATTGGTTCCCTGTGCATTTTTCTTCATTTCACTTACTGTAGCCTTCATTTTTTCATCTAATTTGCAACCAAAATCAACCAATTCTGTGAGCATCCTGATCACCAGGGCTTTGAACTGTGCATCTGATAGGTTGGCTACCTCTTGATCACTTAGATGAATTGGCTCTGGGGCTTTGATTTGTTCTCCCATTTGAGCCATTTTTGGGTTTTGTGTGTGTGTGTGTGTGTGTGTGTGTGTGTGTGTGTGTGTGTGTTCTGGTCACGGTTGTTACATAGTGAGGGGCAGAGCCTTAGGTGTTCCCCAGGGTGGGGCAGCCCAGTTGCTGGGTCGTGATGCTGTATGTGAGGGTGGGGTCTGAGAGGGAACAATGGCACTTGCTCCACTCTCTCTCAGATTCCAGTCCCTTCTGCTGTTTTCCCTTCACCTGGATTGTCTGCATGCAAATGTGGGACCACCTGGTGAGCCAGCTACCTTGCATGGCCTCACTGGGTCTGCATCATTGCCACCCCATGTCCAGGGTCCACTAGCTGCGGCCTGTGCACCTGGGATCTGCCAGCCACTGCTGTCTGGGCACCCAGGTCCCCTGATCTCCACTGTTTCTTGCCACAACTCTGCCCCTCTTACTGGTCTGAATGAATGGTTGTTGGACTTCTGTACAGTTCAATTTTCTATGAGTTCTGATTGTTTTCTTGTTTCTAAATCTTTGTTGCCCTTAATTTCAGTTGTGCAAGGAGACACAGTGTGTCCACCTATTCCTCCATCTTGGCCCCAAGTCCAAGGCTAGAGTTACATTTGAGGTTAGGGTTGAGGTTAGAATTGGATTTAGGGTTAGGATTAGAGCTATGGCTAGGTTTAGGGTTAAGGTTAGGGCTAATTTAGGGTTATGGTTAGGGTTAGCATTAGTGCTAGGGTTAGGTTTTGGTTTATGGTTAGGTTTTGACTTAGGGCTATGGCTAAATTAGGGATTGAATTAGGGTTAAAATTAAGGCCAAGCTAGGGTTATGGTTAGGGTTATGGTTAGGTTCAGTGTTTGGGTTAAGATTAGGGTTTCAGCTCATGTTAGGTTTAGGGTTGGGATTCAGTTTAAGGTGGTTTAGGGCTAGTCTTAGGGTTAGTTTTAAGGTTAGGGCTAGGGTTAGGGTAACAGGATTAAGGTAAAGTCTTGGGTCAGGGTTAGGGTTAAGTTTAAGGCTTGGGGTTAGGGTTAGAGTAAGGGTTAGGTTTAGGGTTAGGGTAAGGTTTTGGCCAAGGATGAGGGTTAGTTGTTTGGTCTAGATCTATGTTTAGGTTAGGGTTAGGATTAGGATTAGGGTTAGGGTTAGATTAGTATTACAGCTAGGGCTAGGGTTAGTTAGGATTAAAGTTAGGGTTAATTTTAGGGCTAGGTTTAGGGTTAATATTATGGTTACAGTTACAGCTAGGGTTAGGTTTTGGGTCAGGGCCAGGGTTATTGTTAGGGCTAGGGTTGGGGTTTGTTTTAGAGTTATGGATTAGGGTTTGGGTTAGGGTTAGGGTTAGGGTTCAGGTTTAGGTTTAGTGTTAGGGGTAGGGCCAGGTTTAAGTTGATGTTTAGGGCTAGTGCTAAGGTTAGGGTTACTGTTAGGATTAGGGTTGCAGCTAGGTCTAGGAATAGAGCAAGGGTTAGGGTTAGGTTTAGGGCTAGGGTTATTATTAGAGCTATGCCTAGGGTTAACGTTAGGGTTATAATTAGGGCTGGGTTAAGGTTATAATTAGGGCTAGGGCGAAGGTTAGGGTTAGGGCTTTGGCTAGGGATAAGGCTAGCATTAGGGTTAGGACTATAGGTTAAGGAATAGGAATAGGAATAGGAATAGGAATAGGAATAGGAATAGGAATAGGAATAGGAATAGGAATAGGAATAGGAATAGGAATAGGCAAGAGATAAGTTTAGAGTTAGGTTTAGGGCCAGTGCCAGCATACAGTTAGGGCTCAGTTTAGGTGTAGGGTTAGGTTTAAGGTTAGGGCTAGGTTTAAGTTTCAGGTTAGGGTTATATGATTAGGGCCCAGCCCTACCCAGACAGATAGGGCTAGGTCTAAGGTTAGGGTTAGGGTTACAGATTAGGGTTAGTTTTAGGGCTAGTGGTTACAGAGAGGGTTTGGGTTTGTTTTAGGGCTAGAGTTAGGGTTAGGTTTAGGTTTATAATTTTTAAAATTTTATTTTAATTGCTGTTCTTGTACATTTTTCTGTCTTTCACTCCAAACCTAGCCCACTGCCTAGCCCTTACCACCCCACTCCCATTTCCACCCCCACTAGTTTTTGTCCATGTGTCCTTTATACTTTTTGCACCAAACCCTTCCCCTTTTCCCCTGAAATTCCCTCCCCTCTCCCCTCTGGTGACTGTCAGCCTGTTCTCTATTTCAGTGTCTTTGGTTATATTTTGCTTGTTTGTTTGTTTGTTTTGTTTTTTAGGGTCCTGTTAAAGGTGAGATCATATGGTATTTGTCTTTCACCACTTGGCTTCTTTCACTTAGCATAATGCTTTCCAGTTCCATCCATGTTGTTGCAAAAAGTAGGAGCTCATACATTCTTTCTGCTGCATAGAATTCCATTGTGTAAATGTACCATAGTTTTTTGATCCATTCATTGACTGATGGGCACCTGGGTTGCTTCCAACACTTGGCTATTGTAAATTGTGCTGCTATGAACATTGGGGTTCATGGGTTCTTTTGGATTGGTGTTTCAGGGTTCCTAGGATATAATCCTAGCAGTGGAATTGCTGGGTCAAAAGGTAGGTCCATTTTTAGTTTTCTTAGAAAATTCCACACCGCTTTCCATAGTGGTTGTACCAGTCTGCAATCCCACCAACAGTAGACTAGGGTCCCCTTTTCTCCACAACCTCTCCAACATCTGTTGTTTGTTGCTTTGTTTATGATGGCCATTCTGACTGGTGTGAAGTGGTATCTCACTGTGGTTTTAATTTGCATCTCTCTGATAGCTAGCTATACTGACCATCTTTTCATGTGTCTCTGGATCCTGTGTATGTCCTCCTTGGAGAAGTGTCTGTTCAAGTCCTTTGCCCATTTTTTAATTGGGTTGCTTGTCTTCTTAGAATGGAGTTATGTAAGTTCTTTATATATTTTGGAGATTAAACCCTTGTCTGAGGTATCATTGGCAAATATGTTTTCCCATACAGTTGGTTCTCTTTTTATCTTAATACTGTTTTTATTAGCCGTGCAGAAGGTTTCTATTTTGATGAGATCCCATTTGTTTATTCTTTCCTTTATGTCCCCTGCATAAGGGGACATATCAGTAAAAATGTTGCTGCATGAAATATCTGAGATTTTCCTACCTATGTTCTCCTCTAGGACTTTAATGGTCACACAGCTTATATTCAAATCTTTTTACCACATTGAATTTATTTTTTCTGAAAGGTGTAAGTTGGTGTTCAAGTTTCATTTTTTTTGCACGTAGTTGTCCAGTTCTCCCAACACCACTTATTGAAGAGACTATTTTTACTCCATTTTATGTTGCTGCCTGTTTTGTCAAATATTAATTGACCATAGAGAATTGGGTTTATTTCTGGGCTCTCTGTTCTATTCCACTGGTTCATGTGCCTGTTTTTGTTCCAGTATCAGGCTGTTTTGATTACAGTGGCCTTGTAATACAGTTTGGTGTCAGGTATTGCGATCCCTCCTACTTTGCTATTCTTTCTCAAAATTGCTGCAGCTATACAGGGCTGTTTATGGTTCCATATAAATTTTTGAAATGCTTGTTCTATGTCTGTGAAATATGCTATTGGTACTTTAATAGGCATTGCATTGAATGTGTAAATTGCTTTGGGCAGTATGGACATTTTGATTATGTTAATTCTTCTGATCCATGAACACGGTATATGTTTCCATTTGTTTGTGTCTTCCTTGATTTCTTTCTTCAGTGTTGTGTAGTTTTCTGTGTATAGGTCTTTAACATCCTTGGTTAGGTTTATTCCTAGGTATTTTATTATTCTTTTTGCTATATTGAATGGGATTTTTTTCTTGACTTCTGCTTCTCCTTTTCATTGCTGGTATACAGAAATGCCTTTGATTTCTGGATATTGACTTTGTATCTGTCTGTTTGGCCAAATTCACTTATTAGGTCAAGGAGCTTTTTGGTGGAGTCTATAGGATTTTCTATGTACACTGTCATGTCATCTGCAAACAATGATAGTTTTTTTTCCTCCTCTCCAATTTGGATGCCTTTTATTTCCTTTTCTTGTCTGATTGCTGTGGCTAATACTTCCAATGCTATATTGAATAGAAGTGGTGAAAGTGAACAACCTTGTGTTGTTCCTGATCTTACTGGAAAAGATTTTAGGTTTTGCCCATTGAGAATGATGTTGGCTGTAGGTCTCTCATATATGGCCTTTATTATGTTGAGGAATGCTCCCTCAATTCCCACTTTTCTGAGTGTTTTTATCATAAATGGGTGCTGTACCTTATCAAATGATTTTTCCTTGTCTATTGATATGATCATGTGCTTTTTGTCTTTGCTTTTGTTTATGTGATGTATTACTTTACTGATTTGCAAATACTGAACCATCCTTGCATCCCTGGGATGAATCCCACTTGGTTATGGTGTATGATCTTTTTCATGTATTGTTGGATGTGGTTTGCCAATATTTTGTTGAGGATTTTAACATCTATGTTCATCAGCGATATGGGCCTGAAGTTTTATTTCTTTGTTGTGTCTTTATCTAGTTTTAATATTAGGATGATGCTGGCTTCATAAAAAGAGTTTGAGAGTCTCCCATCATTTTGGATTTTTTCAAAAAGTTTGTGAAGGATAGGGGTTTCATCTTCCTTAAATGCTTTGTAAAATTCTCCTGTGAAACCATCTGGTCCAGGGCTTTTGTGTGTTGGGAGTTTTTTGATTACCGCTTCAATTTCATCTGCTGTTATTGGTCTGTTCAAGTTTCCTGCTTCTACTTCATTGGGTTTTAGGAGACTATATTTTTCTAGAAACTTGTCCATTTCACCATTTCAAATTTCTTGGTATACAGTTCTTCATAGTAATTTCTTACAATCCTTTGTATTCCTGTGGTGTCAGTTGTAATCTCTCCTCTTTCATTTCTGATTGTGTTTATATGGGTCCTCTCTCTTTTGCTGTTGATGAGTCTGCTTAAGGGCCAGTTGATTTTGTTTATCTTTTAATGAAAAAGCTCCTGCATTCATTGATCCTTAGAATTGTGCTTTTAGTCTCTATGTCATTTAGTTCTGCTCTGATCTTGGTTATTTGCTTTCTTCTACTTCCTCTAGGCTGTCTTTGTTGTAGTTCCTCAAGTTCCTTTAGGTGTAGGGTTAAGTTGTTTGTTTGAGATGTTTCTATCTTTTTGAGGTAGGCCTGTCTCATGATGAACTTTCCTCTGAGGACTGGCTTTGCTGTTTCCCATAAGTTTTGGGTTGTTGTGAGTTCAATTTCCTTTGTTTCCATTAACTTTTTCATTTCCTCCCTAATTTCATTCTTGACCCACTCATTGTTTAATAGTATGCTATTCAATCTCCATGATTTTAAGGATTTTGGGTGTTTCCCCTTGGGATTGGTTTCTAGTTTCAGTCCCTTGTGGTTGGAGAAAATGCTTGGTATAATTTCAATTTTCTTGAATTCGTTGAGGCTTGTTTTGTGTCCTATCATGTGGTCTATCTTTGAGAATGTTCCATGTGCATTTGAAAAGAATGGGTATTTAGTTTCTTTGGGATGAAAGGCTTTGTATATATATCAGTTAAGTCCATTTCATCTAGAGTGTTGCTCAATGCCACAATATCTTTGTTGATATTTTGTTTAGAAGATCTATTTGACAGTGGGGTGTTAAAATCCCCTACTATAACTGTGTTGCTCTCAATATCTTTCTTGAAGTCCTCAAATATTTTCTTGATGTACTTAGGTGTTCCTATGTTGGGTGCATTATATTTACAATGTTTGTGTCTTCCTGGTGGATTCTTCCCTTGAGTATTATGAAGTGACCTTCTGGGTCTCTCCTTATGACTCTTCTTTTGAAGTATATTTCATCTGATGTGAGTATTGCTACCCCAGCTATTTTTTCCTGTCCATTTGCTTGGAAAATTTGTTTCCAGTCCTTCACTTTGAGTCTGTGTAGGTCTTTTGTCCTAAGGTGGGTCTCTTGTAGGCAGCATATGTGTGGGTCATGCTTTCTTATCCATTCAACTACTCTAGGCATTTTGATTGGAGCATTTAATCCATTTACATTTAAGATTATTATGGATAGGTACTTATTCATTGCCATTTTCATACCTGTGTTCCTCTCTCTTTCTCTTTTCCTTCCTTTCCTTAAAGCATTCCCTTTAGTATCTCTTGCAGAGCTGGTTTGGTAGAGGTGTATTCTTTTTGACTTCTTTTGTCTGCGAAGCTCCTTATTTGGCCTTCTATCTTTATTGAAAGCCTTCTGGATAAAGTAGTCTTGGTTGCAGCCCTTTGGTTCTCATTACTTGGAATATTTCTTGTTATTCTCTTCTGGCTTAGAGTGTTTCCATTGAGAAGTCAGCTGCTAACCTTATTGGGGCTCCCTTGCATGTTACTTCCTTTTTCTCCCTTGCTGTCTTTAAGAGTCTCTCTTTGTCTTGGAATTTTGCCATTTTAATTATGATGTGTCTTGAAGTGGACCTCTTTGGGTTCCTCTTGATTGGGACTCTCTGTGCTTTCTGGATTTGTGTGACTTTTTCCCTAATCAAATTAGGGAAGTTTTCCATCATTACTTGTTCAAATAGGTTTTCTATCCCTTGCTCTTCTTCTTCTCCTTCTGGTATCTCTATTATACAAATAGTATTATGTTTCATATTGTCTTGCATTTCTCTTAATCCCTCTTCATTCTTTCTGAGCCTCTTTTCCTTTTCTTGCTCTTTCTGTGTGTTTTTTCCTACTTGGTCCTCCAACTTGCTGATCCAATCTTCTGCTTCATCAATTCTGCTTTTCATTCCTTCCACTGTGTTCTTCAGTTCAGAAATTGTATTCTTCATTTCCTCTTGGCCCTTGTTAATAGTTTCTATTTCCTTTTTCATGTTGATGTAGTTTGCAGTGAAACTTCCCTGTAGTTTCTGGTAGCTCATTGAGAGCTCTTGGAGCTTCCTGACAACCATTACTTTGAACTCAAAATCTGATAGTTGAGTTGCCTCCATTTCATTTAGCATCCTTTCTGGGGCTTCCTCCTTTTCTTTCATTTGGGGATTGTTTCTTTGTCTTCCCATTATTTGTGAGGCTCTTCTTGTTAGTCTCAGATTCTTAAATTGATTTGTTCTAGTTCTCTGGGTTTATGGTGTGAACTTCTATGGTAGAATACCTTTGAGATTCAGTGGTGCTGTCTCTTTCAGGTATCCTGGTGTTCATAGCTTCCACTGTCTCAGCTGTTGAAATGCCCTCTCTTTGAAACCAACTCTGGTTTTTCCACAGATCCAGGGTTTTTTTGTTTGTTTTGTTTTGTTTTTCTCTCACTTGGGGGTATTTAAAAAGAGAAAAGAGGAAGAAAACAAAGAAAAGAAGAAAAAATGAAAAGAGAAGAAGGAAAAGCATAAAGAAAAAGAAAAGAAAAGAGAGAAAGGAAGAAGAGATAAGATTGGAAAGAGAAAAAGAAGGAATAAAACAGGAAAGAAGTAATGAGAAGCAAAAGGAGTTGAGGGGTAAAAAAAGATAAAAATAATGAAAAAATAATTTAAAAAAATATAAAAACACCAATTCTTGCTGTTATCAATCTTGCCAACCCAGTTTTTCTGGCCTTGCTGACTGTAATGGCCAAGGGGTGATGGTATCGCTTTTCTCCCTGTTCAGCACTCAGTTATCTTTGGGCTACTCTCCTCAGAGCTAGCACAGGGCCTGATGCATATCCTCTGAGGTGGCATGCGCCTACCACAGTCACACACAGGCACTTATGATCTCCCAGCCTTCCATGCAGAGGCACCAACTGTCGTGCGGGCATGAATCAACCCCCATGTAGGACAAAGGTGCCTAAGATCTCCCAGCCATCCATGCAGGGGCACCGACTGTCATGTGGGTGCCCATTGGGCACCACACAGGTCCCCGATGGTGCAGGGGCGCCGAGCTTCTGCAGCACAGGTCCCTGGTGTCACACAGGCACGGAGAGACCACAGAGCAGGTCCCCCGGTGGCGTGCTGGTGCCAATGGATCCCCGCGCAGCTGTCCCCAATGGCTCGCGGGTGCAGACAGTCGTGTGAGCTCTGATGTACAGTCCTTCCTGGGCTATGAGATCTTAACTCCTCTCTGTGAGATTTCAAGCAACCAGGTTTATCCCAGTGCTGCTGAGACCTTGTTTGGCTGATCAGGGAGTGGTTGACCCGCCTCCCTCCCTAGAGTCTTATGGCCAGCACTGGCCTGGGATCTCAGCCCCCACCCTGGTCTCCACGCTGCTGGAGTACTCTCCTTACTGTCTGGTTTTTCAATATCCACTGCAATTTTCGATCTTTTGTTTTCAAATATGCTGTGTTTTCTGATGTCTGTTTGCTCTGCTCCACCATAAATCGACCAGGTTTTTCTCCTGTGTGTAGGGAGAAGTGGAATGTGTTTCCTCCTACCATGCCACCATCTTCCTGATCTTCATTATGTCCTTCCTTCTACTTGCTCTGGGCTGTCTTTGTTGTTGTTCCTCATGCTCTTGTAGGCATAGGGTTAGGTTGTTTGTTTGAAATGTTTCTATCTTTTCTAGGTAGGCCTGTAACGCTATGAACTTCCTTCTCAGGACTGCCTTTGCTGTGTACCCTAAGTTTTGGGTTGTTGTTAGTTCATTGTCATTTGTGTCCAGATTTTTTTTATTTCTTCCCTAATTTTATTCTTGACCCATTCATTATTTAATAGCATGCTATTCAATGTCCATGATTTTGAGTGTTTTGGGTTTTACCTCTTGGGGTTGGTTTCTAGTTTCCTTCCCTTGTGGTGGGAGAAAATGTTTGGTATGATTTCAATTTTCTTGAATTTGTTGAGGCTTGTTTTGTGTCCTATCATGTGGTCTATCTTTGAGAATGTTCCATGTGCATTTGAAAACAATGTGTATTTTGTTTATTTGGGATGAAGGGCTCTATATATATCAGTTAAGTCCATTTCATCTAGAGTGTTGCTCAATGCCACAATATCTTTGTTGATATTTTTAGAAGATCTGTCCATTTTTGACACTGAGGTGTTAAAATCCCCTACTATAATTGTGTTGCTGTCAGTATCTTTCTTGAAGTCCTCTAAGATTTTCTTTATGTATTTGGGTGCTTTTATGTTAAGTGTATATATATTTACAATGTTTATGTCTTCTTGGTGGATTCTTCCCTTGAGTATTATGAAGTAACCTTCTAGGTCTCTATGGCCCTTTTTTGAAGTCTATTTTGTCTGATATGAGTATTGCTACCCTGGCTTTTTTTTTTCCTCTGTCCATTTGCTTGGAAAATTTGTTTCCAGCCCTTCACTTTGAGTCTGTGTAGGTCTTTTGTCCTGAGGTGGGTCTCTTGTAGGCAGCATGTGTGTGGGTCATACTTTCTTATTCATTCAGCTCTTCTATGTCTTTTGATTGGAGCATTTAATCCATTTACATTTAAGATTATTATGGATAGGTACTGATTCATTGCCATTTTTGTACCTGTGTTCCTCTCTCTCTCTTTTCCTTCCTTTCCTTAAGGCAGTCCCTTTAGCATCTCTTGCAGAGCTGGTTTGGTAGAGGTGTATTCTTTTTGACTTCTTTTGTCTGGGAAGCTCCTTATTTGGCCTTCTATCTTGATTGAGACCCTTGCTGGGTAAAGTAGTCTTGGTTGCAGGGCTCTGGTTCTCATTACTTGGAATATTTCTTGCCATTCTCCTCTGGCTTGGAGCATTTCCATTGAGAAGTCAGCTGCTAACCTTATCGGGGCACCCTTATTTGTTACTTCCTGTTTCTCCCTTGCTGCCTTTAAGAGTCTCTCTTTGTCTTGGAATTTTGCCATTTTAATTATGATGTGTCTTGAAGTGGGCCTCTTTGGGTTCCTCTTGATTGGGACTCTCTGTGCTTTCTGGATTTGTGTGACTTTTTCCCTAATCAAATTAGGGAAGTTTTCCATCATTACTTGTTCAAATAGGTTTTCTATCCCTTGCTCTTCTTCTTCTCCTTCTGGTATCTCTATTATACAAATAGTATTACGTTTCATATTGTCTTGCATTTCTCTTAAAACCTCTTCATTCTTTCTGAGCCTCTTTTCCTTTTCTCACTCTTTCTGGGTGTTTTTTTTTTCTACTTTGTCCTTCAACTCAGTGATCCTGTCCTTAGCTTCATCGATCCTGCTTTTGATTACTTCTATGTGTTCTTCAGTTGAGAAATTGTATTTTTCATTTCTCTTGGACCTTGTTGATAGTTTCTATTTCCTTTTTCACATTGACATAGTTTGCAGTGAGTTCATTGTAGTTTCCCTATAGTTTCTGGTAATTCTGTTTGAGCTCATTGAGTTTCCTGCTAACCATTACTTTGAACTCAATATCTTATAGTTGAGGTGCCTCTATTTCATTTAGCATTCTTTCTGGGGCTTCCTCCTTTCCTTTCATTTGGGGATTGTTTCTTTGTCTTCCCATTGTTTGTGAGACACTTTTTTTTAGCCTCAGCTTCTTAAATTGATCTGTTCTGGCTCCCTGGGTTTATGGTGTGAACATGTGTGGCAGAATACCTGTGAGATTCAGTGGTGCAGTCTCCTTGATCTCCCAAGCTCACTGTAATTGGGCTGTTGTTTAAGTTGGCTCTGCATTTGTCTTTGGGTTTTGATTGTTGTTGGGTCTTTCTTTGGTGGGTTTTTCCCACCACCTGGTTAACTGAGGGTGACTCTATCCATCACCTCTTATATTTTGTTGTGCTGGTAAGGGCAGGTTGTGTTGAGGCTTGTTCTTCCATGTGTGCAAGGTTTTGAGGATTCTCCCTTGCTCTTGTTCAGTTGTTTGTACTGGGTAATTTCTCCACTATTTAGTTGTATTTCTAGATAGGTCCTGTATTGAGGTTAGTGTGGCTTTCATTCCCTCCTTCACCTTCTCTGTTGTTATCTGTTGGTGTTTCCTTTCTTTTTGGGTTTCCTCTTCCAGTGGGTATCCTGGTGTTCACTGCTTCATCGTACTCTTTTTTGTGATCCATTGGAGTGGGAAGGCAAAATGATTTAAGGCAGCAAGAGAGTATTCTATTATATTTACAGTAGTAGCTAGTAGAGAAGAGATAGAAGATCCTTTGACTATGTATAGTGTTAATTGTGATCTTCCACTCAAATAGCCACTTTTTAGAAAGGATAGAAAGAAGATGAGACTTTTGTTGGGGAAGGAAGGATTGCGAGTTGGATCTAGAAAGCAGTGAGGTTGTGGGAGGTCAGAATCTGAGGTAAGGTGAGAGTAAAGGATAGTAAATAGGTGTAGTGTGTGAGAGAATAGAGTTAACCACTACAGTAATAGAGTTCAGGAAACCATGAAGCAGGCTAAGATCTGGGAGGGGTATTGTGAAGTATTTACAGTTGTATGGAACAGCTATTATTTACAATAATATTAGAGCAACAATCATATGACAGAATCTATGTGATCTGGACAATAAAAATAGGGAGTATAGGACATTTAGTAGTATGCTAATGGAACACAAGTGAAGTAAAGGACAGTAAATTAGCAATACAGTATGAAAGAGAGAACAGGGGAAACCTGTCAAATGATGTAATATAACCAGCCAAGCAAAGAAGACTATACAGAAAGAAGAGGAATACAAAAGTACTAGTAAAATAAAAGATGTAAAAATAATGGGAAAAACATAATAATACAAATGTGCAATAACTTACAGGTTCTCTGTAATAGCAAAGTGAAATTTGTCTCACTGTCACAGCTGTTGGGATGACCCCTCTTTGGGTCCAATTGTGGTCTTTTCACAGTTCCAGGTTTTTTGTCTCAGTTGTGGGTATTTAAAAAAAAAAAGCAGAAGAAGGAAAGATGAGATGAAATTTGAAAAAAAGAAGGAAGAAAACAAAAAAGAGGAAAAAGGAATTCAAAGATAAAAATAATGAAAATTAAAAAATAAAAAATTACTTAAAAGACAACAACAACAACAACAAAAAAAAACCCAAGAGCCTCTTGTTGGTTTCAAGCTGGCCAAACCTGTTTTTCTGGTCTGACAGCAGCAGGCTGAGGGGTGATTGGTATAGCTTTTCTCCCTTCGTGATCTGCGCAGCCTGGTGCCTCGTGGGGTGGGGCACCTTGGGTGTGGGACGGAGTTACCCTTGTGGTGTGGGGGCGCACTTGGCCGTGCTCAGCCAGGCTGCCTGGTTCCCATGGGTTTGGGAGCTCACCCTTCCCAGTGCTATGTGTGTGTGCAGGGCCTTTCACTCAACCTCAGGAATGCTGCCTGGCTGGGTAGGGAACTAGCCAGCCAGAGCAGCTGCTGCAGGACAATTCCCCAAACAGTATCTCTCTTTTCACTTTTTCTTTTTGAGAAATTCCTCTTACTCAATCCTGCCACTCCATACAATGGCCTGGCCTCTGGCACAGCCCAATTCTCCAGCCAGACCGGGGACTATCAGGGTCAGAGCCTGTCATTGAGTGACTCTCAATTCTCTCCAACCAACATCCACAGACTCCGTGGGTGCTCACAGCCCCTGTGTGTTCACCACTTAGTCCTATTCCCTTCTCTGTGACTTCAAGCCATCAGGTCTCTCCTGGTGCTGCTCAAACATTGTTTGTCTGGGGAAATTGCAGTTGACCTGGCTCTCTCCCAAGGACCTGGTGGCAGACCCAGCAGGCGCCAGGCCTGGGGCTGCAGCTGCCCTGGTCCCTGCACCTTAGGTCCCTGGGACCTTATTGTCCTGAAGTGGTCTCCTTAACATCTGGTTTTTCAGTGTCCGCTACAATTTTTGGTCTCTTATTTTCATATATGCTGGGGTACTGTTGGCTGTTTGCTCTGTTCCTCCATAGATCGGCTAGGTTTTTCTCCCATGTGTAGGAGGAAGTGGAATCCGCTCTCTCCTACCATGCCATCTTCCTCCTGCTCCTGACTTTTTTTTTATTAGGGCTAGTGATAGGGTAGGGTTTGGTTTATGGATAAATAAGTGCTTGGGCTAGGGGTAGGTTTAGGTTTAGGTTTAGGGCTAGGGTTAGGGTTAACATTAGGGTTAGGATTCAGTTCACAGTTAAGGTTTGATTACGAGTAGTTTAGGGTTAAGGCCTAGGGTAAATGTTCATGTTAAGTTTAAGGCTAGGGCAACAACTACGGTTAATTTTATGGTAAGATTTATGGCCACAAACAGGGTTATTTTTAGGGCTAGGTTTAGTGTTACATTAGGGTTAGGGGTAGGGTTACAGCTAGGGTTAGGTTTAGTGTTAGGTCAATAGCTAGGGCTAGGGCTAGCATTAGTGTTATAGCTAGTGTTAGTACTATAGTTAGAGATAAAGTTAGGGTTTGGTTTAGGACTATGGCTTAGGCTAGAGTAGAGCTAGGATCAGGATTAGGTTAGGGTTAGGTTTAGTGCTAGGGCTAGAGTTTGGCCTAATGTTAGGTTTAGGTTTCAAGCAGCATTAGGGTTCCTTTTAGGGCTCTGTCTAGAGTTAGGGCTAGGGCTTAGGGTAAGGCTAGGGCCAGGCTTGGGTTAGGGCTAGGTTTATGGGGTTAGGGTTAGGGTTTAGGGCTAGTGCTACTGTTAGGGTTAGAGTTAGAGTTAGGGTTAGGGCTAGGGTAAGGATTATCATTAGTGTTAGGGCCAGGGTCAGGGTTAGGGTTTGTGTTTAGGCTAGGGTTAGGCTCAGGATTAGGGTTAGGAATAGGGCTATGGCCAGGGCTAGTTTTAGGTTAAGTTTATGTTTAGAACTCAGGTTAAGGTTAGAGCTAGTGCTAGCGTTAGGTTAGGGTTAGGGTTAGGTTTAAGGGTAGGGTTAGGATTAGGTTTAGGGCTAGGAATATGACTAGACTATGTTAGGATTAGGGTTAGTTTAGGATTAGGGTAAGGGTTAGGGTTAAGATTAAGGTTAGGTTTACAGCTAAGGTTAGGACCAGGACTAGGGTTAGTGTTAGGGCTAGAGCTAAGGCCCTAGCCCTAGGGTTAGGGTTATGGATAGGGCTGGGGCTAGGGGTAGGGTTTAGGGTTAGGGTAGGGTAGGGTTTAGAGTTATGGTTAGGATTCGATTGTATCTAGGTTGTGGATTTAATGTTATGTTTAGAGTAGTCTTCTGGCTATGATTAGGTTTAGGGCCAAAGTTAGGTTTATTGATAGAGTTAGAGTTAGGGTTAGGGAAAAGTCTTGTGTTAGGATTAAAACTAGAGTTAGGTTTAGGGTTACAGTTAGGGCTAGGGCTGTGGTTTGGATTAGAGCAAGAATAGGCTTAGGGTTAGGTTTATGGATAAAGTTCCCACTTGGTCTAAGGTTAGGGCTGGGTTTAAGGTTAGGTTTAGGGCTAGGGTTAGGTTTTGCGTTAGGACTAGGATTAGGTTCGTGGTTAGGATTTGGTTACAAGTAGTTAGGGTTAGGGAAAGGGTTAGGGTTACAGCTTGGGATAAGATTAGGGTTAGGGTTATGTTAGGGTAGGCTTAGGGTTATGTTAAACCTAGCGTTTACCCTAAAGCTAGGTTTAGGGTAAGGTTTATGGTTAAGGGTAGGGTTCGTTTTAGGGTTAAGTTTAAGGCTAGGGATAGGGTAAGGGTAAAGGGTGGAATTAGGGTTAGGGTTTAGGGTTAGTTTTAGGTCCAGGGTTAGGTTTGACATCAGGGCTAGTATTAGGTTCATGGTTAGGGTTTTGTTATGAATAGTTTAGGGTTAGGGCCAAGGTTAAGGTTAGTGATAGGTTAGGACTAATTTTAGGTTTAAGGTTAGTATGGGGTCTAAGGCTAGGGATAGGGCTAGGGTTCGGTTTAAGGTGAGGGTTAGGGATTAGAGTTATGGTTAGGGTTAGTGTTTGTGGTTAGGGTTAACATTAGCATTAGGGCAAGGACCATGTTTATGTTTAGGGTTAAGGCTAGGGTTAGGATTACTGTTAGGGTTAGGGTTAGGGCTATGGTTAGGGTTACAATTAGGTTTAGAGCTAGGGTTATGGGCAGGGTTAGCATTAAAGTTAGGGTTAGGGTTAGGTTTCAGGCACTGTTAGGGTTGCATTTAGGGCTCAGTCTAGGGTTAGGGCCAGGGCTTAGGCTAATCCTAGGGCCAGTTCTAACATTAGATCTAGGTTAGGGTTAGGTTAGGTTTATTTTTCAGTTTAGGGCTACTGTTAGGGTACAAGTTCGTGTTATGTTTCAAGCTAGTGTTAGAGTTATGGTTAAGGCTAGGGTTTGAGTTACAATTAAGGTTAGGTTTAAGGTTAGGTTTTGGTTAAGGTTTAGGCTATGGCTAGGTTTAGGTCTAGGGCTATGTTTAAGGTTCTGGTTAGGGTTAGGCTTATGGTTATGGTAGGGTTATTGTTAGCACTGGGCTAGGACTAGGACCAGGGTTAAGTTTAGGGTTATGTTTAGGTTTATGACTAGGGCTAGTGATAGGAATAGGGTTTGGGGTTAGGATTAGTGTTAGGTTTTAGAGTTACTGGTAGGGTTGGAGCTCAGAGTTAGGGTTAGGGTTAGGGTTAGGTTTAGTGTTAGGGCTAGAGCTAAGGCTAGGGTTAGGTCTAGCACTAGGGCTAGTGTTAGGGTTAGGGAGGGTTAAGTCTAGGTTTAAGGCTTTGGCTAGGACTATGTCTACAGCTATGCAGAGTGCTAGATTTATGGTTAGGATTTTGGTTAAGGCATTGGCCTAGGGTTAGATTTAGGGTTATGCTTAGGGCTAGGGCTATGGTTTGGGTCAGAGTTAAGTTTAGGTTTAGGGTTAGGGTTAGTGTTAGTATTAGGGCTAGGGTTATGATTAGGGTTCGGATTAGGGCCAGGATCAGGGTTAGGGTTAGGGATAAGGCTAGGGTTAGGATTAGTGGTAGGTCTACAGCTATGTTTAGGGTTAGTTTTAGGGTTAGGGTTAGGGTTAAGGCTAGGGTTAGGGTTAGTGGTAGGTCTACAGCTATGTTTAGGGTTAGTTTTAGGGTTAGGGTTAGGGTTAAGGCTATGTCTAGGCTTAAGGTTAGGATAGAGTTAGGCTCAGGATAAGGTTTTGGGTAAGGGTTTGGGCTAGGGCTAGGGCTAGGATTAACATTAAGTTTAGGGTTATTGTTAGGGTTAGGACTAGAGTTAGGTTTAGGGTTAGGTCAGTATTAGGTTTATGGTTAGGATTAGTATTAGGTTTGGTGTTATGGCTATTTTTAGGGTTGGGTTTAGGGTTAGGATTAGGATTAGGATTAGGACTAGCGTTAGCTGTGGGGTTAGTGTTAGTGTTAAATTTGAGTACAGCTAGGGCTAGGGTTAGGGTTAGGATTAGGTCTAGCATTTGGGTTAGGATTAGGGTTACAATTAGGGGTAAGGTTAAGGTTTATAGTTAGGGTTAATATTCGGGTTAGGGTTAGGGTTAGGTATAAGGATAGGGCTCAGGTTAGGGTTAAGGTGAGGGCTAGTGTTAGGGCTAGGGTTAGGTTTAGGGTTAGGGTAAGGGTAAGGGTTATGTCTAAAGCTAGGGGTAGGACTAGTTTTAGGGTTATGGTTAAGGTTAGTGTATGGGTTTGGTTTAGGATTAGGGGTAGGTTTAGGTTTAGTGTTAGAGCTAGTGCTATGGTTAGGGTTAGGGCTAGGGTTAGGATTATGTTTAGGGTTAAGGCTATGGCTAGGATACTGTTAGTGTCAGGGTAAGTGTTAGGGTAAGGACAAGGGCTAGTGCTATGGCTAGAGCTAGTGTTAGGACTAGTGCTAGGGCTAGCGTTAAGGTTTGAGTTTGGGTTAGTGCTAGGTTTAGAGCACTGACTAGGGCTCTGTTTGTGGCTATGGAGAGCACAAGTGTTATGGTTAGGTTTATAGTTGGGATAGGTTTAGGGTTAGGATAAGATTTAGGGTTAGTGTTAGGAATAGGGCAAGGGCTGGTTTGGGGTTAGCATTAGGGCTAGCCCTAGGGTTAGAGTTAGAGGTAGGGTTAGTGTTAGGGTTAGGGCTAGAGGTATTGTTAGTGTTTGGGTTAGGATTAGGGCCAGGATTAGGGTTCTGGTTAAAGGTAGGGTTAGGATTATCATCAGGGTTAGGGTTATAGTAGGGTTTAGGTCTAGGTCTTAGGGCTAGTTTTAGGGTTATGGTTAAGGTTAGTGTATGGGTTTGGTTTAGGGTGAGGGTAGGTTTAGGTTTAATGTTAGAGTTAGGGCTAGGGATAGCCTTATGGTTAGGGTTAAGGCTATGACTAGGCTTAGGGTTAGGTTATGCTTAGGGTCAGATATGAGTTAGGATAAGTGTTAGGGCTTGGGCTAGGGCTATGGCTGGGGCTAGGATTAGAGTTAAGATTACGTCTGGCATTGGGGTTAAGGTTAGGGTTACATTTAGGGCTAGAGTTTTGGTTTATAATTAGTGTTAAGGTTCAGGTTAGGGTTAAGGATAGAGCTTGGGTTAGACTTAAAGTGGGGGCTAGTGTTAGGGTTAGGATTTTGTTTAGGATTATGGCTTGGTTTAGGGTTAGGTCTTTGGCTATGGCTAAGTTTAGGGTTTGGAGTAAGTTTATGATTAATGTTAGGGTTAGTGCTAAGGCTACAGTTAAGGTTAGGGTTAGGGCTAGTGCAAGAGGTAGGCCTAGGGCTTGGAGTAGGGCTAGGGCTAGGGTTAGGATTATGTTAGGGCTAGGGCTAGTGCTAGGGTTCAGTTTACGATAAGGTTAGGGTCAGGTTAACAGTTAGGGTAAATGTTAAAACTATGTTTAAGGCAAGGTCTAAGGCTAGGTCTAGATCTAGGATTAGCGTTTGGGTTAGGGTTACTTTTAGGGTTACGGTTAGGGATAGAGTTGAGTAAGCATTAAGATTAAGGTTAGGGTTAGGGCTGTCCTTAGAGCTAGGGCTAGGGTTAGGATGAGGAGTAAGGCTAGGTTTAGGTTTAGGTTTAGGTTTAGGGTAGAGATAGGGCTAGGGCTAGGGTTAGAGTTAGGGTTAGGGTTAGCAATGGGGCTAGAGTTAAGTTTAAGCTTCCAATTATGGTCATGGATAGGGTTGGGTTATAGTTAGAGTTAGGGTTAGGGTTTAGGTTAACAGTAGGATTAGTGTTTGGCTTAGGGCCAAGGCTAGTGTTAGTGTTAAGGTTAGGGTTAGGGTTAGGGCTAGTGATGGAGTTATCATTAAAGTTGGGGTTTCAGTTAGGGTTAGGGCTAGGGCTCAGGGTAGGGATAGGTTAGGGTTACATTCAGGAGTAGGGTAGGGCTATGAATAGGGTTATGGTTAGGGTTAGGGATAGGGTTAGTGCCAGGGCTAGGTTTAGTGTTAGGGTTAGGCTTAGGACTAGGGCTAGTGATAGAGCTAGGGTTATGGCAAGATTTAGCATTTAGTTAGGTTTATGGATAAAGATAACTCTTGGGCTAGGGTTAGGGATAGTTTTAGGGTTAGGTTTAGGGAGAGGGTTAGGGTTATCATCAGGGCTAGTATTAGGTTCATGTTTAGGGTTTGGTTATAAGTAGTTTAAGGTTAGGGCCAGGGTTAAGGTTAGTGACAGGTTAGGACAGGTTAGGATTAGAGATAGTGTTAGGTTTAGGGCTAGGTCTAGGACTAGGGATAGGGCTAGGGTTAGGTTTAGGGTGAGGGTTATATCAGTATTTGGTTCATGGTTAGGGTTAGTATTAGGTTTAGTGTTAAGTTACAGCTATCATCAGGATTAGGACTAGGGTTAGGGTTAGCTGTAGGGTTATTGTTAGCATTAGATTTTAGTTATGTGTATGGCTAGGATTAGGGTTACAGTAAGGTGTGGCATTTGGGTTAGGGTAACGGTTACCTTTAGGGTTAGGGTTGGGTTTATATTTAGTGTTAAGGTTCAGGTTATGGTTAGGGTTAAGGATAGGGCTTGGGTTAAGGTTAATGTGAGGGCTAGTGTTAGGGTTAGGGTTAGGTTATGGTTATGGCTTGGTTTAGGGTTAGGTTTGGGGCTAGGGTTAGGTTTCAGGTTCAGAATAGGTTTATGATTGGGGTTAAGGTTAGTGGTAGGGCTACAGTTAGGGTTAGGGCTAGTGCAAGAGCTAGGTCTAGGGCTAGGGCTTGGGTCTAAGGCTACAGTTAGTTTTAGGGTTAGGGCTATACCTGGTGTTAGTGTTAGGGTCAGGATTAGGGTTATGTTTAGGAATAAGTCTAGGGCTAGGGGTAAGGGTAGGGGTAGGTCTAGGATGACAGCTAGGGTAGGGCTAGGGTTAGAATTAGGTTTAGAGTTAGGGATAAAATAAGTTTAGGGTTACTGAATAGGGTTAGTTTTAGGGTTAAGGTTATAGCTATGGTTAGAGCTAGGTCTGTGGGTAGGGTTAAGGCTAGGGTGAGGGCTAGGTTTAGGGTTAGTGTTAGAATTAGGAGTAGGGATAGTGTTAGCTTTAGAGTTAATT
The DNA here is from genome assembly GCA_004027475.1 of Anoura caudifer. Lineage (NCBI taxonomy): Eukaryota > Metazoa > Chordata > Mammalia > Chiroptera > Phyllostomidae > Anoura > Anoura caudifer. The sequence goes on from PVKU01004559.1 coordinate 68,387, forward strand.
TTAGGGTTAGAGTCAGGGTTATTTTTAGGGTTAGCACTAATGTGAGGTTGGTGTTATGGTTAGGGCTAGAGCTTGATTTAAATTAGGGTTAGTGTTAGAGTTAGGTTTAGAGGTAGGTTTAGAGTTAGGGCTAGGGTTAGAGTTATGGTTAGTGTTAGGGTTAACGCTAGGGGTAAGGTTAGACTTAGGGTTATGGACTGGGCTATGGCTAGGGCCAGAGTTAGGGTTAGGGCTTTGGGTTAGGGTTAGAATTGGGGTTACCTTTAGTGTTAAGATTAGGGGTTTGCATTAGGATTAGGGTTAGGTTTAGGATTAGGGCTTGGACTAGGGTTAGGGTTAAGGCTAGGGCTAGGGTTAGGGACAGGGTTACTATAAGTGTAATGGTGAGAATTACAGCTTGGGTTAGGGCTAGGGCTAGGTTTAGGGTTCAGGTTAGGGCTAGGGTTATGTCTAGGGCGAGGGCTAGGTTTAGGTTTAAGGCAGGGCTAGTGTTAGGAAAGGGTTAAGTTAGGATTTAGGGCTAGAGTTATGCCTAGGTTTACGGTTAGGGCTCAGGCTGGGGTTAGTGTTAGGGTTTGGGCTAGGGCTAGGTTTAGTGCTAGAGCTTGGGCTAGGGCTAGGGTTAGGGCTAGGTTGTGGTTAGGGTTGGTGTTAGGGTACAGCTAGGGCAAGGGCTAGGTCAAAGTTTAGTGTTAGGGTTAGGGCCAGGGCTAAGGCTAGGAATTGGTTTAGGGTTAGGGTTAAGGTTAGGCCTAGGGTTACTCTTATGGTTAGGGTTAGGGTAAGGGGTACCATTAGGTCAAGGGATAGGGTTAGCATTAGGGTTGTACTTAGAGCTGTGGCATCAGCTAGGTCTAGGGCTATGTCTAGGGTTAGTGTTAGGGTTAGGGTTAAGGCTAGGACTAGTATTAGGTTTATGGATAGATTTAGAGTTAGAGGTAGGGCTAGGGTACGGTTTAGGGTTGGGGCTAAGGTTAGGTTTAGGGCTAGGGTTATATGTAGGGTTATGTTTAGGTTTCGGAATAGGGCTATGACTAGGTTTAGTGTTAGGGCTAGAGATAATGTTAGGGCTTGGGCTACTGTTAGGGTTAGGTTTAGGGCTAAGGTTAGCGATAGGGCTAGTGTTGGGTTCATGTTTAGGCTTTTGGTTAGGGTTAGTTTAGGGTTAGGGCTAGGTTTATGTTAGAATTAGAGTTAGCGATAGGGTTAGGTTTAGGGCTAGGGTAAGGGTTAGGGCCAGCATTAGGGTTAGGATTAGGGTTACAACTAGGGCTAGGGTTAACATTAATTGTAAGGTTAAGGTTAGGGCTAGGGTTATTTTTAGGGTTAGGTTTAGGGTTATTGTTAGGATTGAGGCTACAGTTAGGTTTAATGTTAAGCTTAGGGCTATGGTTAGAGTTAGGTTTAGGATTAGAGCTAGGGTTAGGGTTAAGGTTAGGACTAGTTTTAGTGTTAGTGTTATGGTTATGTTTAGGCTTTCAGTTAGGGCTACAGCTGGGGTTTGGTTTGAATTAGGATTAAGATAAGTATTAGGGTTTGGTTAGTATTAGGGTTATGTTTAGCATTAGTATTAGGTTCATGGTTAGGATTAGGACTATGTTTAGGGTTATCCCTAGGGTTAGGACTAGGGTTAAGGTTAGGTTTTGGGTTTGAGCTAAGTTTATTATTAGGTTTAGTGATAGGGTTAGGGATAGAGTTAGGGCTAGGGTTAGGTGAGGGTTATGGTTAGGTTTGGGGTTAGGGATAGGCCTAAGGTTAGGGTTAGGTTAGGGTTTAGGGTTTCAGCTTGGGTTAGGTTTAGGGTTAGGATAAGTTTCAGGGTTAGGTGTAGGGCTAGAACTCGGGTTATGGTTAGGTTTAAGGATAGGTTAGGATTAGGTTTAGGGTTAAGTTTAGGTCTAGGGTGAGGGTATGGTTAGATTTTAAGTTAGGGCTACAACTAGGGTTAGGGATTGAATTGGGTTTAAAATTAAGTCTAGGCATAGGGATAGGGTTAGAGTTAGTTTTAACTAACTGTTTGCATAACAATTAACATGTTTGCATAACAGTTAGGCTTTGGATTCATGTTAGGTTTAGGGTTAGGATTTGATTTAGCTTTACAGCTAGCACTAAGGTTAGGTTTAGCATTAAGGTTACAGCTATTGTTAGGTTTATTGTTAGGGTTAGGCTAGGGTTAGGGTTAGGGTAACGGTTGGGGTTAAGGTAAGGTCTAGGGTTAGGGTTAAGGTTAGGGTTATATTTAAGGCTTAGGTTAGGTTACATTTAAGGTAAAGGCTAGGGTTTGGGTTAGGGCTAGGGTTAGGCTAGTATTAGGATTAAGGTTAAGGCTAGGGTTAGGGTTAGGGTCAGAGTTAGGTTTAGGTTTAGGGTAGGGTTAGGATTAGGATTAATGTCAGGGTTAGATTAGGATTACAACTAAGGATAGGGTTATGGTTATGGTAGCATTAGGTTTAGGATTAGGTTTAGGACTAGGTTTAGGGTTAATGTTAGGGTTAAGGCTAATTTTAGGGTTAGTGTTAAGGTTGGGTTTAGGGTTACAGTTAGATTTAGGGTTAGATTAGGGCTAAGGCTAGGTTTAGGATTAAGTTTAGGGCTAATGTAGGGTTAGGGTTGGTGGTTGTGGTTAGGCTTTGAGTTAGGTCTAGGGCTAGGATCAGGGCTTGGGTTTGGGTTAGGGTTAGGCTTATGGCTAGGATAAGGGTTAGATTTAGGTTTATGTCTAGTCTGGTGTTAGGGTTAGTGTTATGGTTAGGGTTAGAACTAGGGCTAGGGTGAGAGTTAGGGTCATATTAATATTTTGGGTTAGGACTAGGTCTAGGGTTAGGGTTCAAATTAGGGTTAAAGTTAATGCTGGTCCTAGGAATAGGGTTAGGGTTAACACTAGTTTAGGGCTAGATTTAGGGTTGGGGTTAGATTTAGACTTAGGTTTAGGGTTAACCCTAGAGTTAGAGTTGGGGTTAGAGCTAGGGCTATGGTTAGTGTCAGAGTTAGGGTTATGGTTAGGGTTAAATTTGTTAGAGTTAGGTGTTAGGAATAAAATTAGTGTTAGGGTTAGTTTTAGGGTTTAGGTAACAGTTAGTATTAGGAATAGGGTTAGGCTTAGGGCTATGGCCATTGCTAGGGTTAGGACAAGGATTAGGGTTTGCTGTAGGGTTAATGTTAGGGTTTAGGGCTAGGGTTATGGTTAGTGATAGGGTTAAGGTTAGGGCTAGCATTTAGGGTTAGGATTAGTTTAATGGTTTGGGCTATGGTTAGGGTTAAATTAGGATTAGGGATAGTGCTAGGGTTAGGTTTAGGTTTTAGGGTGAGGTTTAGGGTTAGTGTTAGTGCTAGGGCTTAGCGTTAATGTTAGAGTTAGGGTTAGAGTTTGTGTTAGGGCTAGGGTTAGTGTTAGGTTTAGGGTTATGTCTAGGGTTAGACTTTGAATTAGGATTAAATTTAAGGGTTACAGTTAAGTTCAGGGTTAGGGCTTGGGTTACAGTTAGAATTTGGGCTCAGTTTAGGTTTATGGTTAGGCTAACTTTAGGATTAGGTTTCAGGATAGCACTAGATTTAGGGTTAGGTTTAGGACTATAGCTAGGGTTAGGGCTAGGATTAGGGTTAAGTTTAGGTTTAGGGTTAGTTAGGGATAGGGTTAGGTTTAGGGTTAGTATTAGGTCTAGGGCTAGGTTTAGGTTTAGTGTTAGGTCTAGGGTTAGGGTTACAGTTATGGTAATCTTTAGGGATATGAGTAGGGCTAGGTTTAGGGTTAGAATTGAGGATAGAGTTAAGTAAGGGTTAGGATTTGGGTTGGGGCTAGGGTGAAGTTCATGTTTAGGGTTTTATTTTGGGTTAGGTTAGGTTAGGTTAGGTTATGGCTAAGGTTAGGGATAGTGTTGGGGTTACTGATATGGTTAGGCATAAGGTTAGGGTGAGGATTTAACCTAGGATGAGGGTTAGGGTTTGGAATAGGTTTAGGGTAGGGTTAGGATGAGTTCAGGTTAGGTTATGGTTATGTCTAGGACTAGGGTTAAGGTTAAGGTTAGGGTTAGGGTTATGATTAGGGTTAGGTTTAGAGCTAGGGTTAGGCTTGCTGTTAGGGTTAAGGCTAGAGTTAGGTTGTAGGTTTAAGTTTAGGGTTAAGCACTGGGACTGCGGACAAATGCTGGATCATTAACAGAGAAATTGTGGAGCCAGGTGATGCCTAGAGAAGGGAGAAGAGATAGGCCATGAAAGACCGTGATGCAGATAGTCTCCAGTCTGTTTGGAAATTTGGGATGTGTGACAGACTTGGCTCTTATTAAGAGCAGTCAGCTTCAACAGGAGGATTTTATTCAAAAAAAGATTCTTGGGTGCTGTTTAGGCACCTCTCCCCAAACAGCTGCATCCCCACAACCAGAGCCACTATGGCCTCACCACCACTGCCACAACTGCAGTTGCTCCCCAACCCACACTGCTGCAGTGGCCATGACCCTTCCCCCCATGGCTGTAACCACACTCCCACCAGAGCTGCCACTGCAGCTCACCTGGCTGGCTCCTAAGAAGAAGGAGGAGGCTCCCCCCACAGAAGAGAGCAGCAGGGCTCAAGGAGTTAACAGTCCCCAGAAAGACTTAACTCAGTGGGGGAGCTGAAGTACCCTGAAGAGACTTTGAGAGTGTTTAGCACCTAGGAAGCAAAGAGGGAGAAGGTGGTGTGTGAGTTGCCCCTAATTAGTGCACTTCAAGGACAGCACAACTGGTGGATGAAGGCACCATCCTGAAGCAGACAAGTGGTAGTGGCCCAGCATTTAACAGAGGACCTGGACTGGAGGCTGGGCAACTGTGAAGATTGTGGCCCAGGCCTGGCTTCATTCCTGCAAAACCATAGGAAGGGAGAAAAGTGAAGCGCAACCATTCTCAGCCTGCAGCATGCAGGATGACCAGCAGAACTACCCTTGTGGGTTTAAAGACAACAGGAGGCTTTCATTTTTCTTTTTCTTTTTCTTTCTTTCTTTCTTTCTTTTTTTTTTTTTTTTTTTTTTTTGCCAAGTGAGACAAAAAGACCTGGAACTGTGAAAGGTCCAGAGACAGACCCAAAGAGGAAAAGCATGGCTAATCCCACCATCTGAGAAACTGAGACAAATTTCAATTTGCTATTTCAAAGACCTTGCATGTTATTCTTTATTTGTATTATTATTTTCATTATTTTTACTTCTTTTTATTAGTATGTTTTTACTTCTCTTCTGTTTAGTTTTCATTTTGTTTGTTTAATTGCATTGTTTCACTTGTTTTCCTTGTTCTCTCTTTTGTAGTGTATTTTAATTTTCCTTCTTTCACATCACTTGTGTCCCAATAGCACACTACTCTAGATCATGTACTTCCTATTCTTCTAATTCAGATCATATAGTTTCTGTCATATGATTGTTGTTCCAGTATTATAGTAAATAATTGTTGTTCCATTCTATTGCAAATACCACAGAACACCAGTTCCGGATCTTAGCCCATTTCACTAGTTCTGGAGCTTTATTGCTGTTATGGTTACTTCTGTAACCACAGGCATGATCATGGGGAGGCCCCAGGGAAGAACTTGGGGGGCTATATCAAAAGGGGGTGATGGACCCTTGCCCCAGCTTTGACATAGCCTGAGTCCTCATTCTGTCTGCAAGAAGTCTCCTAATCTCTTGGCTGCCTTACTTCCCCTGCCTGACTTAAGCCTGAAACAATGACAGAGGGCGGTGCAGCCCTGTGCTGGAAAGGGCGGGTTCCCTGGGTGATCAGGCCTAAGAAAGAATATATAAAATCCTGTGAAACCTGCTTTGCTAAGAATGCTCTCAATTAAATGATAAGGTTCCGAGCAGGAAATGAGTTTGTTTCCCAAAGTTTTGTAGCCCTTTAGCTATCTGACCCTGACTCAAAATAGGCCCTCAGAGTTCTTTGTATGTTATCTATTGTTTGATGCTTACTGCCTGATAATGATTAATGAGCTTTACCTGTATTCCTGTGCAAAATAAACCCAATAAAAGTTCATTGAGGAAAAGGCCCTTGGTTCTTCTCCTTTGAGAGATCAGCCACCTTTCCTCCCCAAGCAGATCATGTCTTGGTAGACTTATTCTCATCCGCAGCAGACAGGGGGCTCTATGGGCAAAGCTCCCCCACAGTACAATATTCACCAATTAATAAATGTGATTCACCACATAAAATGAAGGATAAAAACCACATGATCAGATTGATAGATGCAGAAAAAGCATTCCATAAAATCCAGCACCCATTCATGATCAAAATAAAAACTCTCGGCAAAGTGAGAACAGAGGAAACATACCTAAACAGAATAAAGGCTATATGTGACAAACCAACTGCCAGCATCATACTCAAAGGGCAAAAACTATAAGTGTTCCCCTTAAGATTGGGAACAAGACAGGGATGACTGCTTTCACCTCTCTAATTCAACATAGTAGGGAAGTCCTAGCTACAGCAATCAGACAAGAAGAAGAAATAAAGGAATCCAAATTGGAAAGGAAGAAGTTAAATTGTCATTATTTGCAGATGACATGATACTGTACATAGAGAACTGCAAAGATTCCACCAAGAAACTACTGATAAAGGAATTCAGCAAAGTAGCAGGATACAAAATTAATATCCAGAAATCAGTTGCATTTTCATATGCCAGTAAAGAACTAACAGAAAGGGAAATTAAGAAAACAATCCCATTCACCACTGCTATGAAAAGAATAAAATACTTAGGAATAAATCTAACCAAGAATGTAAAAGACCTGTACTTTGAAAATTATAACACTGAAGAAAGAAATTGAAGAAGATGCAAAGAAGTGGAAGCACATACCATGTTTGTGGATAGTAAGAATTAACATAATTAAAATGCTCATACTATCCAGAGCAATCTATTGATTCAACGCAATTCCTATCAAGCCTCCACTATAGTACTTCACAGAACTAGAACAAATATTTCAAAAATTTATATGGAACCACAAAAGGCCCTGCATTGCAACAGCAATCCTGAGAAAGAAGAACAAAGTTGGAGGAATCATGCTACCTAATATAAAACTATACTGTAAGGCCATAATAATCAAAACAGCATGGTACTGACATAAAAACAGACACATAAATCAATGCAACAGAATAGAGATCCCAGGAATAAGCCCACACCTTCATAACCAATTAATAATTGACAGAGGAAGCAAGTACATACAGTGCACTAAAGACAATCTATTCAATAAATGGCATTGGGAAAATTGGACAGATAACATGCAGAAAAATGGAACCAGATTGCTTTCTTACACCACACACAAGAATAAATTCAAAATGGATTAAAGACTTAGATCTTAGACTTGAAACCATAAAAATCATAGAAGAAAACATAGGCAATAAAATTTCAGATATTGCTCATAGCAATATTTTAACAGATATATCTCCTCAGCCAAGGGAAACAAAAAAAAAATAAACAAATGAGACTACATCAAACTAAAAACTTTTTGCACAGCAAAGGAGATCATCAACAGAATAAAATGATAACCCACAGAATGGGAGAACATATTCACCAATACATCTGATAAGGGGTTAAAATATCCAAAATTTATAAACAACTTACAAAACTCAACACCAAAAAAACAAATGATCTAATTTAAAAAAGGTCAAATGACCTGAATAGATACTTCTCTAAAGAGGACATACAGAGGGCCAATAGACATATAAAAAGATGTTCAACGTCAGTAATCATCAGAGAAATGCAAATTAAAACCACAATGAAATATCATCTTCACGCCTGTCAGAATGGCTATCATCAATAAATCAACAAACAAGTGCTGGTGACGAATTGAAGAAAAGGGAACCCTTTTGCACTGTTGGTTAGAATGCAGATTGGTGCAGCTTCTGTGGAAAGCAGTATGGACAAAAAACTGTAGTACTTTTACACAATGGAATACCATGTAGCAGAAAGAAAGAACTCCTACCCTTCACAACAACATGTTTGGATCTGGAGAGCATTATGCTAAGTGAAATAAGCCAGGTGGTGAAAGACAAATACCATATGATCTCACCTGTAAGTGGAAGCCAATCAACAAAACAATCAAATTAGCAAAATAGAACCAGATACTTGGAAATAAAGAACTGACAGTGACTACAGGGTAGTGGGGTGGGCGATGGTTAACAGGAGAAAAAAGGGAAAGGTCACCAAGGAACATGTATAAAGGACCCATGGACAAAGCCAAAGGGGGTAGGATGGAGGGTGGGAGGAGGGATGGGTGGAGTTGGGGGGAGTGGTGGGAGAAAAATAGAGACAACTGTACTTGAACAACAATAAAAAAGAAAAATAAATAAACTAAATTCAATCAAAAAAGAAAGCAATATGGAGATACCTAAAAAAATTTAAAATGGATCTGCCTTTTGACCCAGTGATCCCACTTCTGGGAATATATCCAAAAGAACCCAAAACACTAATTCAAAAGAACATAAGCACCCCTATGTTTACTGCAGTACTATTTACAGTTGCAAAGATATGGAATCAGCCCAAGTGTCCATCAGCAAATTAGTGGATACAACAACTATGGGACATTTACACAATGGAATACTACTCAGCCATAAAAAAGATAAAAATTTTACCCCTTGCAACAGTATAGATGGATCTGGAGAAAATTATGGTAAGTGAAATAAGCCAGAGAAAGGCAAATACTATATTATTTCACTCATATGTGGAGTTTAATGAATAAACTGAACTAACAAGGAAAATGGGGATAGACTCATAGATGGAAAGCAGATGACAGCTAGTGTCAGGGGCAGGTTAGCAGGTGGAGGGATTGAGCAAAAAGAAAAAAAGAACTCATGGACATGAACAACAGTGTGGTGATTGCTGGGGGAGGTTAGGGGACTAAATAGTAATTGAAAAAATATACAATAAATATTAAATCAAAAAATAAATAAAATAAAATTTGAGCTCAATTAGCCACCAAGAGCCCTTCTTAATAGGTGTTTTTCCCCCTTCAGGGTTCATTGCTGTCTTCAGTTGTAAGCAACTGAGGTGCTTTCAGTGCTGAAGATGTTTATTAGCTCAGGATGAAGGATTCTGGAGGTGGGGGCAGCCCAACTGCTCTGAAATTCTCCATGAAGTGTCCTCTTTGGCAGCTATTTCAGAAGTTTGAGTGTTTCCCACCTCTGACCCCATCAATGGGGGTACTCAGCAAGGGTGCTGATTTGTGAACAAGCTGACTCATCCCTTCTTGCCAACTGACCCTGGGCTCAGGGACCCCACTGGCATTATCTGCTTAGTGGGCAGGCCATGGCTCCTCAGAGTCGTGTCTGGGATTCCAGCCCAGGGCTTTTCTCAAGGTAGTACATGATCGTGCTCCCAGCACCTACCCAACCAAACCAGAAATTCCAGTAACGGATTCAATACTTTCTCCCTTCCAAAGACTGAGGGTGCAGATGTAGAAACTGAAGCTCATAATGTTGAAGGGTCAATTAAGGTCCCTCAATTAATTGACAAAACAGGGACTACTTCTATCTGGGTTTTCAAACTCCCACATCTGTACCTTTGTAATGCTGTCTTTCTTGGTCTAAACAGTCTTCCAGCATGAAAACTCCATTGTTAGAGGGTGCTTCCTGCCCCAGAAAGTGTCTAATCTGGAGACTGGGGAACAGAAGTTCAGTGTCCATAAAGCCTCAAGCTGTTCTACCTTGGCCAGTTAGCCACTCACCCACCTCGGTGTCCCTACAGCATCCCAGCACACAGCTATATTTGCCCCCATACCATGAGCTTCTTAAGGGCAGGGTGTGGATTGGGGCACTGTGTAGCTGGGGTTTAATGAATAATGGTGATGTCCTAGGCCTGAAGAATCCCCTCTCAAATGGTTCGCTGGTAAGGGGTGGAGACTCTAGCATTTATGTGCCTAGCCTAGAGTGATGCTGGGGTGATAGGCTATAGCATCACAATTCCTGGCCCCTTCTTGTCCACACCTTCAGTGCCCTCAAGCTTCCTAAGTTTATGCCCTCTGAGAATGGCCCAACTAGGGCATCAGAAGGGGGCAAGTGGAGAATAGCAGCAGGGCAGGAGGTGGCAGGCAGAGGAGCTGCACAGGGAGCATAGCAGCTTTACTTCCTCTGGGTGAGGGACTTGATGCCTTCCCCAGCAGGGAGGCTGTACAAACCTTTCTGCACAGGCTCAGACTGCCTGCCCACCTGGCCTATGTAACAACCTGCCTCTCCCACTGGCCACTGCCTTCCACCTGGGCTGGCATCCCTGCTCAGTCCTACAGCCTGGACTGGGTCTTCCATCACTGTGGGGCTGGCGAGTGGCTGGGCCGGAAACCAGGACCCGCCCTCCCATCACTGAACACACTCTTCCTCATTTTGCTGCCGATTCTAGCCTCAAACAAAGCAGATTGAGTGAGCCAGCCCTGTCAGGAGTGGAGCAGTGCTCCTGGCTCCTGGACCTCAGTCAGCCCTGTCTGTGGGAGAAGAGAAAGCTTTGTCGTGGCAGCCTGAGGATGATGCCCCAACTTCAGTTCAGAGATGCCTTTTGGGTGAGTGAAGATTGTCAGGGAGTTAAACAGGTGGAATGGGCTCCAGGGAGGGCAGATTGTCTGAAATTTCCTTAGGGAAGTTGATGGGGTGTAGTTTCAAGAGAAGAGAGACATTTTCTCACAAAAATAGTGGTTGATTTTTTTTGTCTTCACTGTGGAGGAGACCTGGGCCACTGTCATTTTTAAGTTGGAAAATGAAGGGGGTACTCAGCCTAGAGTATAATTTCTCTGCAAACTTCAACACAGTGAGTGAGAGATATCCCCCATACTAGTGGGAGTACCAGGACTGATTTCTCCTCCAAGTGACCCTCTCTCCACAACAGGATCTTCTTAGGAAAGACTAATATGTGTGTGGGAGTTGGAGGAGGCAATGTGAGGCAAAGAAGGGAATGGGTCACAGGTTTGGGGACCAAACAAGCTTGAATTCAGATCTTCACTCTGCTGTTTAAAGGATGGACAAGTCATTTTACCTCTCCAAGCCTCATTTCCTCCATCTACATAGTGGAGATAAATTTAATAAATATACCAATTGAATGGGAGGATTAAACAAGATGATCAAATATAATAAAATCCCTAGCACCTCATTGGCATTCAAATGCTAATTCTCTTCCCTCATCCAACTCTTCTTCCTTCCAGTCCTTGGGAACCCAACAGGGTTGGGCTGGGCAGTTCCTTGCTCAATTTTTTAAACTCAGTGCAAGTATAAGTCAAATCCTTTCTGCCACACAGAACAGCACCTGGCTGGCTCATGGAGGTTAAATGGCTTGGCCCAGGCCACATAGCCTACAAGCCCAGTTTGGGCCCCAGATCCCCTCAGATTTTTTCCAGCTGTCCCTCAGCCTTCCCCTCTGCTACTGAAGCTCTGGCTCTCCCCAGTGGCTCATGGGGAAAAGCTAGAACTCTCTGGTTAGATCTGAAAAATGTGACTGTTTTGAGGGCTCCCCTCCCAGCTCCATAGAGGACTGCCTGATCCTTTGCCTCAGTCAACAGCCTTCCCTGCCTGGGTCCTTTTCTGGGACCTGTGGCCAGCATGTAAGTGACCTGCTTCCTGCCTATACTGGCCACACAGTGGGCAGAGGGCTGCCTGGGGAGGGCACTATGTGTCTCTCTATGCCTCTTTTTCCCTCTCTCTACGAAGAAGGAGTGGGACCAGCCCAGAGAAGCCCATGGAGTCAGAACTGGCTCAGCCCATCCCATGCATCAAGAAGGCAGCCAGGGGATCACACAAGGGATGATGGGTGGTTGCAGTGGGGGAGACAAGAGTGGTGAGTCACCACATCACTACTCTGACTTGGAGTGAAAGATTGGGGAAAGGGGGAAAGCTTGGAAATCTAGGTTGTTCTGTAGCCCAGAGCAGGCCAAGAGACCCTGATTGTTTTACCTCCAGGACATGTGTCCCAGACCAGAATGCCTAGGCTGATCTTCCCTGGGGCAGAGCTGGTGTAAGGAGCAGCCCCATGACAGGATCTATGCAGCGGGTAATGGTGTATGAGGGAGAAGGGTGTGGCGGCAGCAGCAGCAGAAGCAGCAGCAAGAAGGCAGCTTCCTGAGCAGCATCCTGCCACACACTGCCCTGGCCCCACCTCTGAGCCACTGTGGGCCTCATGGCCTCCAGAGGCCTCTTCTCCTCCACTGATGGCTTCCTGTGCCTGACATTAGGGTACAGCCTTCCTGTGGAAGGCCAGAGCTGAGAGGGGGAGCAGAAGTGGCCAGTGGGAGCCTGTAACACTGAGCCTGGGCTGATACCTCAAAAGGTTACTGTCAGCATCATTGCTTCCAGGGCTTTGAATTCTAATACCTCTCCCTGACCCTCAGCCCATGAGGACAGTTAACACTCAGAAGACCATATGTCAATTCATTCATTTAAACCGATGAAGTAGATGCTATTATTATCCATATTACTCAGAGGAAAAAATTAAGGCAGAGAACTTAAGTAAATTGCCCAAGATCATTCAATTTGGATTGAGCCCCAACAGGCTAGCTTCAGTGCCCAGGTTCTCACCCAGGGGGTTTCATTATCCTCTATCAACATAGCAGATCACTAAATCTTTGGGCTACGTTGGTAAAATGGAAGGAAAAAATCTGTCCTTTCTACCTCCCAGAGAAGTAAGATCAGACAAGGTTCATAGAAGTAACTTGATGCTCAATTTACACATAAATCTGCAAAACACAGAAGGTATACTTATCTAATACTTATCTAATAAGTATACTTATACTGATACTTTTCTAGGCTGCCTCTTCCCTGTCGTTTCCCTACCCCAGCCCAAAGCCATGCCACTGAGTCCTGCAGCTCAGCTGCACGTGGAAAATGACTAGTCTTTAATAGCAGAAGGAATTGCTAGAACTAGAGGAACCATGTCTAATACCACAGCACTTCAGTTACCCAGCAACCTCAATTTTCCAGAACACAAATGTCACCAGCCCTGTTTCTGGTACTAACTAGCTCACAGTAAGAAGAGAGATGAAAGTCATTTTTGAGGAGCTAAGAGCTTACACTAAAGCTCATATACTTTACTTATATGAAATGACCCATAGCTTAAAAGGGCCTATGAACTCTGATTTTCCCCACTATTTTAACACAATTGGTCATGTGGTCTTTTAACCCATAGATGTAGCAATTAGTAGGGATCTGTGTGGAACTTGATATGTAGCTGGTGATTGATAAATATTGGTGGACCTGAACTGTTAGAGACAGTTTCACAGATAGCTGGTAGCCTGAGAACAAAGGAGAATACAGAAAAATTATAAAAAGTAGCCATAACGGCTCAGAAGTGTTGGAAACATTCAGCACAGGAGCAGACCAGTCCTGTCCCTCAATGGGCCTGCATTGGTGCTGTTATCAGTGTGGCTACACAGTATTTATTTATAGCCTACTTTTTATCTGCAGCAGAGTATTCAGATGCAGGCTGCGGTGGCAGTGAGGTAGGAGTAGGCTAGCCACACAGGGAGGGATAATTTGATTTCTGTTATACACACACAGTGATAAAAAGCATCATGGTATTACAGGAAGTTTGTGGCTGAGCCTCAGAACAGAGCCTGTCAGAGACAAGGGTGAGGCTGAGAACACAGCTGCTGCTTGAGCTGGGAAGATTTTAGATGTCCTATAACCTGCCTCGTACCAAGTCAGAGGGGCACTGAAGCCCAGAGGAGGCAGGGTGCTTTCCCCCCACCCCTCCCATACATTCAGCTCTCCTCACCAGTGGCTCTGCTCCCAGCAGACAACCAAACTGTAATACAACAAATATCTGTACATCCTCCACACAAGACTGGCAAGTAGAGTATGTGCTCAGTCACTGTGCAATAAATGACCAAACAGTGAATATCTTTGTGGTCTCACCTGCCTTCCTGAACCAATTTTATCCACTATTTCAGTTTAGTTATATTCTACAAATATTTGTTAAGCAGGGTTCTCTATGAGGTGATTTAAACTGGATCCCTGACCTTTACCCCTACATCTAATCAGATGAATGAGACCATTTTGTCCCCAAAGAAGTCTCCATCCGGTGATGGGAACTGAGTTTCCCTGATACTCTGAATTCCCTCAGTATTCCCTAAGTTGGCCCTGTGTACCAAGAGGAGCAGGGCTCTGAGGTGTGTCTTCTCCTCCCACTGACTCACTCTCTCCCTGACCAATAAATCCAATGGCCTTTGCAAGGAAGTCACCATATACTGTTTTAAGAGGGAATCTCTATTCCTGGACTAGATTTTATTGAGATTCATATCCTATCTATCCCTTTTGGGATCATTAAAAGGAAAAGGAAGGGCCCAAGGAGGCTGGGCCAGAGATATTGCAGTGACCTTTCACCACCACCCCTACCTTTAGGCAGGAACCATTAAAGGGGACAAAGAGGACGAAATTAAACTTTTCCTTCTGATTTGTGGTCCCATCTCTCCTCTTTGAAGCTGGGTTCCAGCTTCATCTGGAAACCTCTGTGCCAAGCTGGGAGGAGCTGGGAACCCCAACAGACAGAGGCCAGAGGAAGGTACTATTCCCTGGGGTGGGGGTTGAATTACCAGGGAGGCACAGGGGGCTGAGTCTGGGCTCACCCCTCCCCCATTTGTCCACTCAGCGGCTGTTGCCTCTTCCCCTTCCCAGTTCTGAGATTCTGAGGTTCCTCATTTAGGAAGCTACAGAGAGGGGCCCCATTTTTTGCCTATCCTAAAACTACTTGTCCCCTCACCTAAGGACCTGCCAACAGTGGCCCCAGGGCCTCATGGAAAATCAGAAAAGGCTGATGTTCACTGGGCATCTGTTCTGTTCTGGGAACTTAAAGCTATGAACATACCTTCTAAATAAACAAAAGCAAATATAAGATCCTAAAAGGAAAATGAAAAACAGAAAAACAGGAATAAAGCGACCTTAGTTGTCTCATCACACAGAGAAAACTGGTAATATTGCATTGTGTTTCTCTGAGATTATCTTACGTAGGTGTGAGCATGTTGCCCACTTGGTTTTGTATTCTCCCCCACCCTTCTCCTTGCATTTTAAAATTTACTTTTAATCATGGTAAAATACACCTAATATCAAATTTACCATCTTAATAATTTTAAGTGTACAGTCTAGATGTGTTAAGTACATTCACATTGTTGTGCGACCTGCCCCCTCCTTTTCAACATAATTTCATTTTGAACATGTGTGTTTGTGGATGTGATTTGCTTGTCTTCAAACAACATTTTCAATGATTGTATAGTCCTCCACCTTGTGGATATGGTAGACATGCATGATTTATTTATCAAACCTTCTGTAGTTACACATTTAGGTCACTGCCAATTATTTACCATTCTAGACAGTGATGCAATAGGTAGATCTTTGTGTATCAAAATTTACTTCTTTGGGTAGATTCCCAGAAGATCAGATATTCCTGGATGAGAAAGTAAGGGTTCTCTAGCATTTGGCTCTAGCAGACCTTTTGGGACCCTTCATTGTCCTCTGGCAGGACAGGAGCTGGAGGACTGAGCTGAGAGGTCTGCTCAGACACTGTGGGTGGATGTGCAGTCAGGTAGGCCCTGTGGCCTTACAGGCCAAGGAAGCCAGATCCTCCCTGAGCAGCAGATGCTTGGAGGATGGAGAGGGAGGTCCTGGCTGTTCTGTCTTTACTGCCTCCAGCTGCCTTCCCAGTGCCTCCTGGTCGTGGCTGTTAGAAGGAATGAGGACATATTTTGCTTGTTTGTTTGTTTTGTTGATTAGGTTCCTGTTAAAGGTGAGATCATATGGTATTAACAAAAAAATAAACAAGCAAAATATAGCCTAAGACACTGAAATTGAGAACAGGCTGACAGTGACCAGAGGGGAGGGAATTTCAGGGGAAAAGGGGAAGGGTTTGCAGGAACAAGTATAAAAGACACATGGACAAAAACGGGGAGGGTGGAAATGGGAGGGAGGTGGGGAGGGCTTGGGGGTGGGCTGGGATGGGAGTAAAAGGCAGAAAACTGTACTTGAACAATTAAAATTTTAAATAAAAGAAAGAAAGAAAGAAAGAAAGAAAGAAAGAAAGAAAGAAAGAAAGAAAGAAAGAAAGAAAGAAGAAAGAAAGAAAGAAAGAAAGAAAGAAAGAAAGAAAGAAAGAAAGAAAGAAAGAAAGAAAGAAAGAAAGAAGGAAAGAAAGAAAGAAAGAAAGAAAGGAAGGAAGGAAGAAAGAAAGAGGAATGCGGACAGAAGTTCTGTCTGTACTGGTTGGGAAAGTTCTTCAAAGCACAGTGTTATGTGTAAAAAGCACAGAGCCAAAGGGTGTGTCTGGTATTCAACCTGTAGTGACAAGCAGAAAGAATAACCATTTATATTGGCATAGGGTTGTTTTAACAACAAGAATCTCTGGACTGACAAACAGAGAACTAATTAAAGTGATGACTTTTGCAGGGAGTGAGAGAAAACAAATTAACTGGAGCCCTGGGGGGCTGCTCACAGTAGGGCTTTCCACAGGGATAGATCCAGAAGATCACTCTCTTAGGGATCAATCATTCTCCATTCTCTAGGCTCAGAAGGGGACAGCCTTGTTTAAAGCCTACCTGCCTGCCCCCTCTCACTTGCCAGGGAAACTTGGAGAATCATTTCCCTTGTCTGAACTTCAGTTTCCATATCTGTAGGATGTCAGAGTGATGCTCACCTAAGATAAGAGCCTTGAAAATGGTGAGGCTCAGGGAAGTGCTAAAGGGACTCTTCACCTGCTCCTCACAGAGCAGGTTTCAGGGGACCCAGACTTATAACTGGATATTCACTTACAGGGTGAGCCTTATATGTGGATCCTCTTATTCCCAGAATGCCTCCCCATCTCTGTTCACTATTGCATACTAAATTCCACAATTAGAGAGCCTTCCAATGGTTTCAAGTGACAAGATACATTAATTCTAACAGTAGCCCTGTGAGGTTGGTATTGTTATTCCTGTTTTACAGAGAGAAAGCCAAGGCTCATAATGGGGGCATGGGCCTAAGGATGCCACCCAGATGGACTTTGGGGCTACCAGAGAAGGCCTGGCTGCTACATTCCCAGGCCTGGGACAGAGAGCCCTTTGGAGTTAGTCAGAGGGTGTGGTGGTTTGCTGAGACTGGAACCCTGAGAACGGTGTAACCACACAGGCAGGCAGTGACAGCCCCTTCCGTTGGTGTTGACAGGCAACCTACTATTGGGCAACAGGAAGAGCTAGCTGGAGCTCCAGTGGCAGCCAGGGTGAGGATGGAGTGACAGATGGGACTCAGGGCCTCCCAGCTGTGGAAATGAAAAAAACAGAAGCTGTGCCATACTGGGGATGAAAAGAGTGGGTGATGAGCTGAGATAGGAGAGTGCTTGACATGTTCAAGGGACAATAAGGAGGTCTGTGTGACGGGCCAAGTGATGATGTGGAAAGCAATTGGAGATAAGATCAGAAATGTAACAGAGAGACAGCCCTAATCCTGTAGAACTGTAATTTTCTTTTTTAGCTCTCAACTTTTTTTTTCATTGTTGTTCTATTACATTTGTCCTAATTTTCCCCCATTTCTCTTCCCAGCCCTGCCCAAAGCCCTCACTCCCAAAGTCAATCCCCACCCTGTTGTTCATGTGAACAGGTCATTTATATTTGTTGTTTAACTAGGTCCTTCCTCTTCTTTCCTCCCTTATTCCCTTCCCTCCTCCCCTCTGGTCCCTGTCAACGTGTACTTTATTTCCATGCCTCTGGTTCTATTTTGCTTATTTGCTTGTTTCGTTCCTTAGGTTCCTCTTATAAGTGAGATCACATGGTATCTGTCTTTCACCGTTTAGCTTATTTCACATAGCATAATACTCTCCAGTTCCATCCATGCTATTACGAAGGGTAAGAGCTCCTTCTTTCTTTCTGCTGCGTAGTATCCCATTGCATAAATGTACCACAGTTTTTTGATCCACTCATTTACTGATGGTCATTTAGGCTGTTTCTGGTACTTGGGTATTAAAAAATCCCAATGCCCAGGCCACATCCCAAGCCAATTACTTTTGAGTTTGGGAGTGGGGGCTGGGCATCAATATTTTTCAAAATTCTCCAGTGTTTCCAAAGTGCCTCCAAGGTTGAGAACCATTGGTGTAGATAACAGTGGTGATTCAGACGCACTGACTTTGCTGAAATTTATGGTGGGGAGCAAACATCTGGCTTTTACTATTTACATGACCTCATTTCACTCCCTTGTAAATGTCTTGTTTTTTAACTTTATAACCTTATATAATTACTTTTTATTATAGTAAATAAACACAAAAAAATTTTACCATTTTAACCATTCTTAAGAGTGCAATTCAGTAGCATGAAGTACATTCACAATGTTGTACAAGCTTTACCACTGTCTATTTCCGGAACGTTTCATCATACCAAACAGAAACTCTGCACCATTAAACAATAATTTCCCATCTTCCTCCCCTTATTTCCTACTTCTTTCTACCTTCTATCTCTATAATTTGCCTAAGTAGGAACCTCATATAAGTAGAATCATATAAAAATTGCCCTTTTGTGTCTGGTTTACATCACTTAGGATAATGCCTTTTAGGTTGTTCATATTTTAGCATGTGTCATAATTTCATTCCTTTTCTTGGCTGAACAATATTCACTCACCTTGCTGAGTTTCAGTTGCTCATTTGTAACATGGAGCAATGCCAGCATAGCCTTGACATTACAGGGTTCGCTGAGAATTAGGTGATGAGGTATTAAGAACACTGAACTCTGCCTGTGTACATCCTACTCAGTTACCTGGCCCTAGCTCCCATTAAACTCAGGGGAAAGTCCCACCCCTTGCTCTGCCTGACTCAGGGCTCTCCTTCAGGTGGCCTCAGGCCACATCTTCAGACACCTGCCCCAGCCCCCTCAGACCTCTCATGGTTGTCTTTCACCTGGGCTTACAGTTCTGAGCATCAAACTATTAGGCTCCTGAACCTGAGGGGCTCATTCCCACCTCCAGGCTTCTACCCTGACTTGTGCTCACCCCAATCCCCACCCCTCCTTGTTCTAAGTTTTTTCCTATACATTTTGGTTTCATAAAGCAGGAAGAAGAGGTAAAAGATTGAGCTTGGGTTTTAAGACTTGAGAGGTGGAGGGGAAGTGGACAGTCATCCCAGCCTGGGGGGAGGGGAATGTGGTAGTGGAGACTTTTCCTTTCTGATAATGGAGGCCTGTTAAAAGAACAAAGCTTTCAAACCAGACAGACCTTGGTTGAAAGCCAGGAACACCCATAAAATTGCTGTTTGATCCTGGACAAATGAAATAACCTCTCTCATCCTCAGTGTCCTCCAACAATAGCACCCTTCAGTCAATATTACTGAGATAAGAGGCACCCGACACACACAGTGAGTCCTCTTCTGGTGCTTGTATTGTCCACCCCAACTCCACCCAGGTATGTGGGATTCCTGGAAGCCCCTAAAAGTTCCCAAAGCTCTGACAGGGTCTCTGGAAGACACAGGCCTGCAGGCTCCACAAGAAGTTGGGGCCTGGTGGGGACCCAAGCTGAGGGGCCCCAGATGTGTCAGGGGCCAGATGGCTGGGCTCCTCAGCTGCGTGGCTGCTCTGATGAGGAGCCCTAGGAGGCCCTGCAGTGCCATCCGTCAGACTTGTGGGGGCTCAGTGGAAACAGATTTCTGACCCAAGCTCCTGTCAGCCCAGCTAAACCCAGAATGTCTCATCTAACCACTTTGACATGCTATGGTCCTTTAACAATAAATGACTGTCTTTGCCTTCTCAGCTCTCTCCCTATGACACCTATCCTGAACCATCTTAGAAAAGCTGCAAATCACATTTATCTGCTTATGCACAGACCCATCCAATCCTTGGGTCAGGGGATGTCTAGACCCAAAACACCTACTATGAGGACATGCCCTCTCCCCAACCTGCTCACAGACTACTAGTGATGGGGCGCTCACCACCTACCAAAACAGCTTGCTCTGCATTCCATAACTGGGGCCACTCTGGCTCTTGGAAAACCCTTCCTTGTATTGACCCAAGGTTGGCCTCCCTTTCTACCCCACTGAGTCCTGGCTAAGGCTCTGAGGACACTTGGCCCCACAAAGGTCTGCAGATGATATTATTCCTCAAGGGTTCCTCCAGGACCTTGGCTTGAGATCCTCTCTTTATCCACCCCTCCTCTTGGGATACTCTGGGTAAGCAACCAGTGTGCCTACTGTAGTCTCTTGTCATCCATCCATCCATCCAAGCCATACCTGGGTGTTTTGTTCTTTGCCTTCCTCAGTTTGCTGAACAGTAAAAGTGAAGGGGGTAAATGGTAAGGGGCAGTGAAAAGAGCCTGGCTGCTATTCTCTGACTTACTCTCTCAGAGCTTCAGTTTCCATATCTGTGTAACTATTATAAGTAGAGGGAATGGGTCTGTCTGGTTTATTTAAAGGTGCTGGGTAATGAGTCATTGAATCTCAGATGCAAATGATCTGGTTCCCTCCATGGGGCACCTCAGGTGCCAAGAGTCATAAAGCTACATATTTTGAGAGTCTCCTTGAGGCACTTTGTTCAGTTCTTTGCTCAACTTGTTTGCTGAGCAGTGCTGTGCAGACTCTGGGCACCAGGACACAGCAGAGAACCAAACAGGCCCATTCCACCTTCATGGAGCTGCCTTCTAGAAGATTCAGTGCTCACTTCCTCAGTTTTCCCAACAATCTTAACTTGTTTCCTCAGTCCACAGAAGATAAGCAACAAACTATTTGCTTGTTGTAGAAGTCCCTACTGTTAAACTGGAGAGAAAGGGGAAGGGGCAAAACTACCCCAGCTCCAAGCTGCCCCTCAGGTTTGTTCAACATTGCTGTCCTCATCTTCTGGGCCTTCTGAGATAAGAAAAGAGAGTCTAGTCTCCCTGTTCTGCCCCCTTTTCCCTAAGAAATGGTAATTTTAAAAAAGTTTTTAAAAAATAAAGAGCTTATCAACCCAAGAGCATGTCAGACAGTAGAAAGGTTTTTGACAAGAATTGTTAAGACTACAAAATGGCTTTTAAACTAGGCAGGGTACAAGCAGAAAACAATTTTGCCTTCTTCTATGTTTCAAATCCACTATTAGATCTCTTCTTCCCACCTCTGGGCATGTGTTTGAGCTTTTCCAGTCCTTTTCAGATATAACTTCTCCAGTTCAACAAACTAAAATCAAAATTTCACTCTCATTCATTTTAAACTGCATGTTGCAAGCCTATGATGGAGAAAGTGAACAGGGTCCATTTCTTCACTTGCCATGTTCTACTCCTGGTAGCTCCATGGACAGGGCATGATTAAGACTGAAGGGGTGAAAGGTCTTATTTCCCTGGGGCTGTTGTAGTTTTTGTCAGTGCAGCAGGTGGTAGATGCTCACAGGTCAGCTCTTCTTCTCCTGGGCCCTTCAGCAGGTTCTTTTCCTACCTGGCCCCCTAGGGTACGCCTCTGCAGTATCCATCTGTTTCTAACACCTACAAGTTGCATCCAATAGTTCACTCTGCACACCTTCTTTTGGTGCCTCCTCTCTCCTGTCAGGCAATTCTCAAGGATAGAGTTACAAGGATGGTCTTTCCACTTAGCTTTTGTGACCCACTTAGTTCCAAGGTGAAATATATGTCCAATTCCTGGACAGATTGACCACTCCCACCCTAGGCCCACTGTTCCCTCATAGGCCCGCTGCTTCCCAAGCAGCTCCAGCCCATCTGACTTCAGACTGTCTAAGTAAGACACTGCTACTGGTTAGCAGGGCTTCCAAAAGCGAGCGTACATACATCAGCCTCACTGCTGGAAGGTCAGTTGAAGGTTATTTCTTTGCCTTATACCTATTTCACAGTCAGGAAGGCCCAGAGAGAGCAAGGGACTTTACCAAGGCTACAAAGCTTATTCTTGGCAGATGGGAACTGGGACCAAAACCCAGGCCTCTTCCTCCAAGGTTAGACATTTAGCTGTCTTCTGATACACTGTATATTTTGAAATTCCATGTAAAGGAGAATTTGAAAAAGGTTCTACAGCGTTTTAAAAGGACCTTCTGGTGTGGGAAGGGATAGGAGGGCTCTGGTGGAAAGAGAGTCATTTTTCCAGCCTGATAGCTGGGGAAAGCCTCTGTCTGGTAGGGGTGGTAGAGCAGACAGAGATGGGGCAGGGCCTGGGGACCTACCCCTTGCTGAACAGCCCTTGAACTTAGGACTTTGCAGAGATGCAAGGGAATGGGAGGTTAAGAGCCAAGATCTTGGTCTGTGAGAGGTAGGTTCAAATCCCAACTGTGCCTTGCAGGTCCCTGGGCAGGGTAGGTAACCTCTCTGGTTCCATTGTCCTCAGCTATTAAATTGGAGTAATTATCCTTAGCTCAGTACCTGCCTCAGGGCAAACACTGATCACTATTATCATCTATGCACATGATTTCATGGGCTTATCAGATCAACCCTAAGTGATCTGAATAAGGTGGTAAGAACAATTAGGCCCATTTTTATGGGGAGAGAAGTGGAAGTTGAGGACAACAAGGGTCACAGCATGAGGAGTGAACCTACATTTAGTCTGCTGAACTCTCTTCAGTCTTTCAGACCAGGACTGAGCACCCTCCCTGACTTGGCAGCCACAGTATATCTTGATGAGGCTGTGCCCTAGAGGGGTCACTGTCAGGACCGGGAGAGAGGTTGGCCTCTGCCCCCACTTCCTCAATGAGGAAACCAGGTTTCAAGAAGGGAAGTGGCTTACTCAGGGTCTTGATTCCTGCAGCCACCAAAAGTGATATGGGCAGGAAAAGAAGGAAGTGATGATGGGTACAGAAAATGCTTCTCTACCCATCCAGCAGGGATGTGGCAGGGCCACAGCCAGCTCACAGGCCTAGACAATGGCTCACACCCAGATCCACCCAGAATGAGAAGCAAGTGGCTGTCCCTGGGCAGAATAGCATATAGGCATTCCACACACTGCCTTGAGGCTGAGACAGGAATATGCTTCTTCCAGCCCAGAGCTTTCCTGAGTACCTCCTCCTGGAGCCTCATGGGATAGCCTGCAGCCCTGATCTGGTCTCTCCATGGGGAAAGTGTGGCCCAGAGTGGCCACCCAGAGTAGAAAGAAAGACCTGAAGTCTCACATCTGGCTTGAGCAAGCCTCTCAAAGGAGGGAACTGCATCTGCTGGCCACCTGGCAGCCTACCCCAGGGTGGGTTACCCTAGATGCCATATTGTGGCGGCCTCTGGCTACTTGCTGGCTGTCAGTACACAGTCTGCCAAGCCAGCACAGCCCTTCTGCAAGGCACTGTTCCTCTGGCCAAGCCTGGGCACAGAGCTGGCCTCTGTGCATCCATGGTGACTGAATGATAGCCCAAAGTACAGCTTTGATTTGAGGTGGAGAGTTTTAACAATCATTTTCAAGTTATTTTTAATCATTTTTTGGATGTTTCAAAATAAAAAACAGTTGATGGGATGTCTATTGAATGATTGGTGTACGCTGTCATCATGGGATCCTTGTCATGTGTTGGGGAGTTGATGTCTCCTGGACTGTAAACTCTGGTACCTCCATCGATGGGGTGTGAGGGACCTCCTGTGTGCCTGTGTGAAGGCAGGTTTCTGAATCTTTTTTTAAAGTATTTTTTATTGATTATGCTATTAGAGTTGTCTCAATTTTACCCCTTTATCCCCCCTCAGCCCTGCCCCCCCAACCCACTAGCATTCCCCCTCCCTTAGTTCATGTCCATGGGTTGTACATATAAGTTCTTTGAGTCCTCTGTTTCCTATACCATTTCTTCTCTCCCCCATCTATTTTAGGCCTATTAATTATGTTTCTTCTTCCCTGTACCTTTTCCCCTCATTCCTCCCTTCTCCCTCCCCACTAAAGTCCCTCCATGTGATGTCCATTTCTCTGATTCTGTTCCTGTTCCAGTTGTTTGCTTAGTTTTTGTTTTCATTGTTTTTCTTTCCTTTTAGGTTTATTTGTTAATACCTGTGAGTTTGCTGTCTTTTTACTGTTCATATTTTTTATCTTCTTTTTCTTAGATAAGTCCCTTTAACCTTTCATATAATAATGGCTTGGTGATGATGAATTCCTTGAACTTGACATTATCTGGGAAGCACTTTATCCACCCTTCCATTCTAAATGAAAGCTTTGCTGGATAGAGTGATCTTGGATGTAGGTCCTTGCCTTTCCTGACTTCAAATACTTCTTTCCATCCCCTTCTTGTCTGCAAAGTTTCTTTTTCAGAAATCAGCTGATAGCCTTATGGGAACTGCTTTCTAGATAACGTCTCCTTTTCTCTTGTTGCTTTTAAGATTCTCTCCTTATCTTTAATCTTGGGTAACTTAATGATGATGTGCCTTTATGTGTTCCTCTTTGGGTCTAACTTCTTTGGGACTCTCTGGGCTTCCTGGAATTCCTGGAAGTCTATTTCCTTCACCAGATTAGGGAAGTTTTCCTTCATTATTTGTTCAAGTAAGTTTTCAATTTCTTGCTATTGTTCTTCTCCTTCTGGCACCCCTATATAATTCGGATATTGGGATGTTTCAAGTTGTCCCAGAGGTTTGTAAGTCTCTCTTCACTTTTTTGAATTCTTGTTTCTTCATTCTGTTCTGGTTGGATGTTTATTTTTTCCTTTTGTTCCAAATCATTGCTTTTAGTCCTGGTTTCCTTCCATCACTTGTTGGTTCCCTGAATATTTTGCTTTATTTCATTTTGGGTATCTTTCATTTGTTTTTTTTCATTTTTCAACCAAGCTGTGAGCATTTCAACCAATCAGCTCTGTGAGCATTTGGATTACCAGGGCTTTAAGTTCTCCATCAGGTAGGTTGGCTATCTCCTCATTGCTTAGTTCTCTTTCTGAAGTTTTGTTCTGTTCTTTCATTTGGGCCATATTTCTTTGTCTTGGTGCACCTGTTAAGTTGTAAGGGGGTGGGGCCTTAGGTATTCACCTGGGCAACCCTCCTTGCTGCACTGTGATGCTTCCTGAGGGGGAGGGGCCAGAGAGGGTACAATGCAGCTCACCTGCTCATCTCTAGTGCACTTTCCAACGAACCCTCATGTGAGACTGGGAGTTTCTCCAACTGCAGGAACCTCTGCAGTCCACAGTCAGCTCTGAGGCTCAGTTGCACCTTCAACCAGCCCCGCCTGCCCAGTCTGCTGTCTTGCCTCAATTTTTCTGAGCCTGCGAGGCCCGCACAGTCTGCTGCCTTCCTGGTCTGGTTGATTTTTTCCTTAATTCCTTGGTTGTTGGAGTTCCATGCAGTTTGCTTTTCTGGCACTTCTGGTTGTTTATTGATTTTTAGATTGGTTGTTATCCACCTTTTGGTTGTGTGAAGAAGCGAAGGGTTTCTACCTACACTTCCATCTTTGCCAGAACTAGGTTTCTGAATCTTAAAAGAGCTTACCTTTGAATTAGGGAAATGGAGGCAGTTGGAGAGGTGGCCAGAGGGGTACTTGCCAGGTTGTGCCCCGAGCCAGCACTCTCCAGTGTGGTTCTCACACATCTTTCTGCCCTGTGTGACAGTGCAGGGACTTCACAGCCCACACAGGCTATGAGGTGCTGCTGCAGCGGCTGCTGGATGGCAGGAAGATGTGCAAAGATGTGGAGGAGCTGCTGAGGCAGAGGTAAGCACCCACAGGGTGGATGAGGCAGGCAAGGAAGGGAGGCCACTGTCCCTCCCAGCTCTGAGAAGTGGCTGAGGCTGCTCATCCCAGCCAACCTGCTGTCAGAGCAACCCTTGCTTTAAAAAGTCATGAGTGTGGCTCTGCTGTATTTCCCCAGATATGGGCCCCCACGAAGTGAGCAAATAACCTGGTGTCCTGTCAAATGTACCTGTATTTGGCCAACATTTATTTAAAGGAAGGGCTGGGGGCTTAACTTCCTTAAAGAAGAGCCTGAAGGGTCAGCCTGTCCCCCCAGATGCTAAGAGGGTGGCTTCCTGGGTCCTGTCACAGACTTTTGAGGGACCTGCAGACTTCTGAAGAAGCCACAGCCAGCAGAACTGGAAGACACGCAGTGCCCTGCTTTGTTTGTGCAGGGCCCAAGCAGAGGAGCGCTATGGGAAGGAGCTGGTGCAGATTGCCCGGAAGGCAGGCGGCCAGACGGAGATCAAGTAAGAGGTCCCAGGCCCTGGGCATCCTCTTCCTTTGCAAAGTTCTTTCTGGACATTTAGACAGAAATTAGGATGGACTGGGGAGGGCCAAGGAGGGCCAGGGAGGGTCTGGATGGCTCCCAAGGTAGGGGTGCCTAGAGGACAACTCTGGAGTTCTGAGAGGTCAGGTTCTGTGTATGGGAGAAACTCCAGTGATCTGAATGGCAGGAAGGCCCTGGGCAGGGGGCCAGAGGCCACTGACCCAGGCACTTGCAGTACAGCCCATACAATATGGACAGTCTCCCCCAAGGTCCTGAGAGCCCTGAGTGGCTGGTGTCAGGCCCTCCACTCACTGCTGAGCCCCCTGCAGTGTTGGCTCTGCCTAGGCTGCAAGGTGAGGACACAGTTGAATTACAGTACCCTTACCCATCAGCTGTGTGATCTTGGGCAGCTCACTGTCACTTTCATGCCTCTGTTTCCTCATTGATGAGGCAGGATAATAATGCAACCTTCCTCAAAATATTAAAGGAGTCCAGGGGCTCAGCTCCAACCTGGCTGGGAGGAGAGACAGTAAAGGCAGCTGCTGCTGTGGAGCAGCCCAGCATCTCGAGCCCAGAAGCCTGAATCTGTGTGCAGACTGCTGGGTAGGGGACAGATGAGGAGTGACAATTGAGGAGGGGTGAAGGAGAACTTTCTAACAGTGAAGTGGAACAGATGCCTTGGGAAGGTGTGGACTTTCCCCCTGGGTGAAGACTGAGCCAGCCTGAGAGGCAGACCAAGGTGCTGGAGTCCAGGTTCTAAAAGGGCTTTGAAGAGTCCTTCTCCTCCTACCCAGGAGTCCCAAGACTTGACCCCAGCCTGCAGCTGCCACAGTAACCCCTGACTCTTGCCCCTGCTACCTTGGAGGTCAAGCCTGTTGATTCTCTGGCAGATGGGGCCCAAGGAAAGTGGCCCTAAAACATGTCAATTCCAAAACCTGGAAACAAGTCCCCTCATTTCAGTACCCTGAATATTCTCTAGGCCTTCTAAAAACCCAGGGGACCCTGGCTGGTTCCTGCTTCCAACCTAGAGCCTGAGAAAATACAGGAAGAGGTAAAGGAAGGTTTTAAAGTGGTATGAGCCAGGGTAGATGAATGACCAGCCCATGCACTGTACCAAAAAGCAAGAATGCAGAGTAAGAATTCAAGAGCTCTAGTCCTACACAGCCTTTGTGAGCTGTGTGACTATGGGTACATCGCTTAACCTGTCCGAATTTGGTTCTCATCTGCCCATTCCAGTGGACTATTGTGCAGATCAACAGGAACATGGGCTGAGGGTCTTCCAGGGGCAGGGCCAAAGCTGGGTACAGGCTCAGTGCAAAGGAGGGTTCAGGATATGGTAAGGAATGAATGGAGTCTGTTGGGGCTCTTCTTTGTCTGCCCCAGTTGCGGGAGCATGATCAGGAAGGAGCCCCTGCCTGCCTCCTGCTGTCTTAGACCAGCTATAAGAGAAAACTTTACCAGAAAGAGATGACCCCTGCAGGAAGCTGTAGAGGGTGCTCTACGCAGGGTCATGATGGAAGCCTAGGCTAAGGGGCTGTGAGTCACAGAGGACTAAACATAGGGAAGGAGAAGCCACTATGGAACAGCATAAACTGGGAGTGGAGCCACAGGAGCAGTGGGAAGGGTGGGGAGGTATACAATGTCTTATTCTGTTTTTAAAGCTATGAAGTGGCCAGGGCAACATTCTGAGCAGCACTGATCCCCTGCGTGGTCATAGGAGGCTGAGTAGAGCAAGGTCTGCCTTACTGTATTTACTGTGTGACCTGAGTCCTCCTCTCTGAGTCCTGGATTTCTCAACTTTAAAAGGGGACAGTCACCCTCAAGATTTGCTCTTGGCAGTCACAATGTTGAACAGGCACCAACCCACGAGGATGTTTAACATGGAGGCCTGTGTATATATCAACTAACTGGGGTCACCCTGCTTAACTTGGAGCTGAGAAACCTGACTAGGCAGCCTTGACCATTGCCTTTGGGTCCCAGCCCCTCTGGCCCAGAAGGCTGGAGACTGTGAGACCCTGGACTGACAGCCTTCATCCAACATGGGAGCCCCAGGCGGCGGTAGGGAGCAGAGTCAGGGTTTGTCTTGCTGTCTGCTGAAAGGAGCCAGAGCCTGGGCTGTGCATGCCTAACCTGAAGCAGGAAAAGCAGAACCAAAGCCTACAGGTACCTCTATGGCCCAGCATGGAGATTCCAGAGCAGGCTGGGAGTCCTGTGTGTGACCCAGCACTACCTCAAGCTCCCCATCCACCTCAGGCAACCAAAGAGCAGGGCAGAGTTGGGTGGAGAAGGGAGCTCATCTCCTGGGAGAGCCAGAAACAGAGGAAAGGCACCTTTCTGCCAGAGGACTGGCATGGACAAAAGCTGAAGATGGGAAAGTGAAGGGTACATTCAGAGTCATGGAGTGACAGAGGCAGGAGTAGCACCATCTCAACTCACTGGCTGTCTCCTTTTGAATCATGTTCCATGCTGCTCTTGTGCCACTTATTGTGACAGTTAGGCAAAGCTGGAGTATAGGAAAGAGCTTCCTGAAGGAGATAGGCATAAGAGGGTGCTAAATGTAGGGAGGAAGAAATCACCCTCAGTGTGCTAGACATTGGCTTCAGGATGGTGGGGCCCTTTAAATCCCCCTGACTCAGTGTAGGGTGTGGCATATAGTAGGTGCTCCATACATGCTTGCTGAATAAGAACACAATAAGTTCTTAATAAGTGTTGCTGTATGTAACCCACACAGCATGTACTAGGGTTAGTGAGACTGTTCAGTTATTCCTTTCTTTAACTGTGGGCCAACCACCCATCACCCATCAATTTATTCAGCAAGCACATATGGAGCACCTACTATATGCCACACCCTACACTGAGTCAGGGGGATTTAAAGGGCCCCACCATCCTGAAGCCAATGTCTAGCACACTGGGGGTGATTTCTTCCTCCCTACATTTAGCACCCTCTTATGCCTATCTCCTTCGGGAAGCTCTTCCATATACTCCAGCTTTGCCTGTCAGTTTTGTCTTAGACCAGATCACTCCATTCCCATGCCAACTTGGAGGGCTCTTTGTGGGAATAATGAATGACAGCCTGGGTCACTTCTATGTTGTAGACACTTGTTAGGATGTGTTTAGGATTGGCCCCTCTGGGAAGGTTGGCCCTACTATTTAGCTTGGGGGCTGGCACTTTCTCCTGCAGGGCCCATCTCCTGGTTGGGGGGGGCAACCTCCTCATGGCCAAGACCCCAAGGTCCCACAGAAAGCTCATTCTCAGCCCTTTGGAGGGCAGGCAGAGGGCTGGAGGTGCATAGGCTGGGTGGAAGCAAACAAGAAAGATAAAATCAGGGGGTTAAGTAACCCCAGAAATAGTCCAGTGAGAACCAAAAGGGTAGAGCTCATTGGCCTCCCTCACCTCTGCTGCCTGATGATGTAGCATCGGCCCTAACTTCACACTGGCCAGAAACTTCACTGGGGGCTGGAGGCTCAGCCACATACATTGAAGGAAGATCATTCCAATCTTCAAATGATTTTTCTCATTCACCTCCTTCACACATTAACTCAGCAAACATCCACTGATCAGTGGCAACAGAGATTGCACAAATAAGACCTGGTCTCCACACTCAAGATATCCCCACAGGCCTTCTCTATGAACTTTAAAGATAGCACTGGGAAGGCATAGGGGTGTATCACTATTGCTTAGACTATATATCCAACCCTGCAGAAAGCTCACCTTGACTCTCCCTTCCAAACTCCAGGTCTTTGATCTGACGCTTGCCCCCCATTTCTCTGCTTCCAAGTCCTACCTGTGCTTCAAGCTCTGGCTGAAATATCACCTCCCCTAAAAGCTGTCACCTCCTCCCTGTCTTGCTCATCCTAGGGGGCTGCGCATGTGCTCATAGAAGCTGCACAGGGCAGGGGTTTGGGAAATGAAGGGGAAGCAAGTTGGGCAGGGCCCTCTGTGGTTACCTCAAACAAGGACAGCCCCGCAGGGGGATGGAACTAAATTTGTAATTATATCCTCATGACCCAATCTTACCCCCACTTGCCATATCCTAAAACGCTGAGGTTTTCCTATTGGAAGAGTTTGTGTGTTGGGGGGGGGGGGGGGGGAATAGTTTCTCTTGGTCTGAGCTCAGAGAGGGAATATATCACTGAGGATGTTGCAAGGAAACAGACAGCCCTGTTACCAGAAGGAGTCCTCTGACACCAGCTTCCTGCAGGCCCAGCCTCCAGCACAGAGAATTCAGAGGAGCCACTCCTGTCAGCTGGGAGGCAGCAGCCTCCTGGCAAGCAGGTGAGCAGGAGGTAGGGAGGCTAAAGCAGGGACCTGAGATGGTGTATGCCGCATGTTGGGGAGGGTACAAAAGAACATATTTACACTGGAAATATAGGCTGCACTTGAGCACAGAATTTCAGGCTGAGAGTCTTGAAAGCCAAGTCTAACAGGGCAACTGGACAAGATATACACAAGGACATCAGCAACTGATAGCAGAGGGTAGAGTTCCCTATCCTTGACATTCAATGGAGATACAACAGAGGAGAGCACAAGGAGATCTTGGTAACAGTTTTTCTAAATGGCAAGGAGAGAAAACCTGGGAATGATAGAAAGGCTAAGAGAAACCATCTTTACTGGGTCTCATGGGGCAGAGAAAGACTTCAAATGGTCCCCAAGTCCTCCACAATATCAGAATTTAAGGCCACTCCCTTGGGGAGAGCCTTTGTCGACCCACAGCAGACTGACTCTGGTTCAGGAAAAGTTGAGGTCCTCTTCTCATCAGCTGAGCCTACCTCCTTAAAAATCTGGGGCCAAGAGAGAGAAGTGTCATCCTGTGTCCTGTTGTGTGAGTGGAACTGTGATGGCCTGAAGGTATCAGTGCTTAGAATAGGGTTGGTGCAGGAAGGTCTGCAGCCCAGAGGTGAACAGGTGGCCGACCTGGAGTAGTCAGAACCTGAATTCCCTGGCTGTCCCAGGCACAGCCAGCACCTTCCTCTGTGCAGCCTCCAAGGCCCAGTAAGCTTGAGGGGCAAATGAGAGCCCAAGGTGAGCATGGACTTTGCTGCCATCAGGACTGTCCCAGGATGGGTGCAGAAACTGAATGTCCACCTGGCAGTGCTGTGGACTCAAAAAGGGGTTTTAAGTATCCAGTAGGGGTGGAGAGAAGGGCCAGATGCTCCTGCAAGCCTGGGAGGGAGGGCAATGAAGAGAGGAACACAGGTGGGTTTGGAGTTGAGGAAGGCCTTGGTATTCATGAGTGCTGAGTTTGTTGCTCTGAGCTATAAGCCTGGGAACAATAGGAAGAAGACCAAGGCATCAGGCATTGCCCCTGTTTAGTGAGCTCACAGTTCAGTGAGGTGACAGACAATCAATGAATCAGCCCAAGGTGACAACAGGGAGAAGTGTTTAGAAGGGGCAGAAGAAGAAGTTAAACAAAGATGCTGCATATAGGAAATTAGCACATGCAAAGGCCCTGAGGCAAGAAAGAACATAGCATAGAGAAGACACTAGTAGATGGCCAGGGCGGGGGGAGCGGGTGGCACAGAGAACAGGGCTAACAGGAGGGGAGCTGGAAGGATGGGTGTGATGCAGCAGGGACTAGAGTTGCAGCAGTGAGAGATGGGAAGATAGGAGATTTAGAAGGTAAAAAAGAAGGTAGTATAGGAGGAGGGAGAAGGTAGAGTCAAGGTCAGCACTTGCATTCTGATATGGATAGCTAGGCAGACAGTGGCACCTTTGCTGATAGGGGAGCCCTGCAGGAGGAGCAGGTTTGTGGAGCATTGAGTCCAGTTTTGTACACTCCAAGTTTAAGGTGTCTATGAAATGTTAGATCCAAAAGGAGGTGAAGATGAGGCGGTGGATGTGCAGATCCTGAGGATGTGGTCTTAAAGGAGTTGGGAGTCCACAGGTAGTATGAGTAAGAGCTGGGGTGGAGAGAAGAATCCATGCTGAGCCTAGAGAAGCTCTAACCATGGATGTGGAGATAGAGGCAGGAAACAAGTGTGTGCAGAGGGAGAGGAACTGGAGGTATAACGGCTGGCAAGGTGTTAATTCTGTTAGAGAAGAGTCCTAACACTCCCCAACCAGGGCAGTGCTGCAGTCACTCTTCTTCCTCTGGCCAGAAGCAGAAGGCAGCATTGACCAGTCTCACCCAGCACAATCTCTCACTAGTAGTGTGGCCTGGGTCAGTTTCTTCAGTTCTCTGAACCCTGGTATTTCTCATCTGTAAGAGAGCAGAGTTGTGAGGATGGAATAATTAAGGCCAGCAGTCTTCACCTCTGAATGGACATCAGCAGCACAGAGGCTAATACGGTTTGCTGGGCACTGGTTAGTTTCTGCTTCAGAACCAGTGTGAGCTTGAGAGTCTGCATTTTCAACAAACTCCCAGATGACACTGATGCTGCTGGCTGCTGACGACACTTGGAAATCCACTTAGTTTAGGGCAAGGAGTCTGGCACTAACTAAATCCCCACAGTTCCCCTCTAGGCCTGGATCCCTGTGGGTCTGCCAGATTATTACTCCAGCTTGGCTTCAGTTTCCCTTATTGTCCAATGGGAGGAAAAATTTCCCTGGAAGCCTGCCTTGCATGGATTGCTAGGAGATGCAGGCAAGAGGGCTGAAGCCTAGGGTTGTCCCTAGCAGATGCTATGCAGCCCTGTGGCCACCAGGGGGTAGGCGCTCTGCTCCGCAGACTGGCCGTGAGGGGCGTGGACAACCGCGGAGACACTGCAAGGCCGAGGGCTGCGGTGGTGGGGTACTTCCAGGGACAGAACGCGTCGCATCTGCCGCAGTGTGACCATTGCAAGCCTGTCTGTGCTCTAGTTTCCTATCGGCCTCAACTTACTGCGGCTCCTCAGGCAGCCTACGGAGTGGAGAGCCACAGTGGATTTTGCCTCCTTGGATGCAGACACAGGCAGTTAATTTTACCCCTGAGAATGGGCAAGCTCTTAGATGGGACACTGGAAGGAAGTACAGCTCAGGTAAGTTTCAGGGGTCCAGAGGACCCCCAGGACTAGTGGGATGTGCAGATATGGGCTCAGGAAAGAGTTGCACAACAACCACCAGGTCCCAACAGAAATGCTCTATGTGGATAATTCATTTAATTCTCACAACCATTCTGTTTGTGCTATTACTATCCCCATTTTACAAAAAGGGAACTGAGACACAGTAAGTAATTTGCCCAAGGTCACACAGATAGTGAGTGGGAGAGCCTGGACTGAACCCAGGCTGTCTGGCTCAGGTTCTGCATGTGGGAGTCTAGACAGGAGCCTCTGCCCAGGTCCTGTGGGTCTCCCACACAGGGATTCCAAATCACCTCTGTCCCGCACAGGACCTGGAGCTCACCCTCTGAGAGGCCTCTGTCCCTGAGAACTGATGAGCTAGGGAAAGGAACTCTTCCCACAGGTTCTGTTACTGACCCAAAGAGCACTCTGCCTCCTGGTACCCCATTACCTATCAGCAGACAAGACTGGGTCCTGGATGGGCTCCAACACCTTTGCTCAGGCCTCAACTTAGTCCATGGCCCTGGGGAAGGGATCCCTTGGCAGTCTGCCGGATAAAATACAGAATGCCCAGTTAAATGTGGGTTTTGGATAACCAACAAGTGCTTTTTTGATGTATGTTCAAATGTTAATGGGGCATGCTTATACTCAAAAAGTATTAGTTGTTTAATCTAAAATTCAAATTTAACTGGTGACCTGCATTTTTATTTACTCCATCTGGCAACCCTGCCAAGGGGGCCTTTCCCCCTATCTCCATGCCAAATGCCAGCCTCTTCCTTCCTGCTCCTCTTGAGCCCACCCAGGAGCACACAGTGCTGCATCTCTGCTCCAGAATGGCCACCTTGATGCCTCATGACTCAGGCACCCAAGCTCAACACACTATAAAGTAAATTCCCCATCTTCCCTCCTGAGTCCCCCTCATAGGAGTCACCACTGTCCACCCAGCTGCCCCAGCCAGGGGCCAGGGATAGCCTCTCACTGTCCTTGCCTGTATATATCCTGTTCTCCCTGTCCTAAGACTGCCACATTTTGCCCTCCTGCAACCCTTCCATGCTTGCCCCATCCCATTCAGTTTCCGCAAAAATATCCTCCAGGCCACCTGCCTAAATCCTGGTCTGAATCCAGTATTCTTCTAACCTCAACCAGGGGAGGGGCTCCTAGGATGGAGGTAAGGGGCCCTGAGGAGATGCAGAAGCCAGGATCATTCTACCACAGTGGATAGGTTTGACTGCTTTAAAATTTCCAAAGAAAGCTTTGCCTTTTAGAAATCCCAGCTCTCTTGAGTCTAGGTCAGTGTATGTGAGTGACCCAGGGCCTTCCTGTCAAAATAAAAGTGCTTAAGGGCAAGGTGAGACTTCAAGGTCCACTGTGCTGTCCTCCTGCTGACCCTGACCTCTCTGTTTTGCAGCTCCCTGAGGGCCTCCTTTGACTCCCTGAAGCAGCGTAAGTCCCAACTGTCTCCTACCCCAGGCTGTAGGGTGACAGGACCTTCTGGGAACATAGTCAGAGGTGGATGGATTTTCACCAAGCAGGATTTCAGGCCACATACAGGCCTTTGGCACTAGTGGAGGATTTAGAACTGAGTCTGGCCTAGGTGTACTGAATGTGTGGGTGAAAGGCCCATTGGGTCTGATGTACAAGGCCAACATCCATACTCTGCCCTCAGAAATCGAGGATGTTGGTAGCTCCCACATACAACTGGCCCTGGCCCTGCGTGAGGAGCTCCGCAGCCTCGAGGAGTTCCGAGAAAGGCAGAAGGAGCAGAGGAAAAAGGTGAGGTGGGTGCTGGGGTGCTCCCCCATCATCAAGACCCCAAGTGGGAGGCGGCCACCTTCATTGTGGAGGTGGTGGCAGATGGAGCCCATGGAGGCTTGGGGGCAGCCTCCCAGGCTTGAGGGTGATGGTAATTTGAAGGAAGGGAAGGGCTCAGCTCACAGGCCTGGGAACCCCCCTGGGGGTCTTTCCCCAAAGCTGCCTCATGCCAAGAAGAGGGGAAGACATGGGTCTTGTTAACCACCCTACCACCGCAGACTGCAGAGGGGCAGTGACAGCTTGGGGTTATCCAAAGAAAGCAAACTAAATTGGGGA
The DNA here is from genome assembly GCA_004027475.1 of Anoura caudifer. Classification (NCBI taxonomy): domain Eukaryota; kingdom Metazoa; phylum Chordata; class Mammalia; order Chiroptera; family Phyllostomidae; genus Anoura; species Anoura caudifer. Next base: position 103,426 of record PVKU01004559.1, read on the forward strand.
GTCACCAAAAGCTGGTCCTGAGCCCAAGGATCCAGGCTGTTCATGCTGGAGAAAGGCAGACCGGGAGGCAGTCACTGACCACTCTGCCCAAGGCTGAGTAGGCAAAAAGAGCCTGTAAGGAATATGTCATGCTTACCTCACCATCCAAAGATATGCCTCACCCATGTGTAGGACATAACTGTCTTTAGATAAAGGGACTGCATGGAAAGGAACTGGGGCTCCCATCACGGGAGCTGTGTGAGCAGAGATTGAAGGCTATGTGTCAGGGAAGCTGCAGTGGTAGGGTGGGAGGTGGGCTTTGTGACCTCCGTCCTAGAGCCCCATCCCAAGCCTGAGACTGATTGGCTGAGTATTTGGCCCACTGGGGGGTTCAGATGTGGACACATGCTTAGCCTCTAGGGTTTTAGAGATAAGGGTGGTGTCCTGGACAAGGAGGGAGAGGCCAGCAAACAGAAACACTTCTTACCTGGAGAGGAAGGATACTTGTAAAACATCCAAAGAATTGAAAATGGAAAAGTCCATGCAACTGAGCTGTGAAGGAGAAGATGCCAGCTCATTGCTGGGGCAAGGCTGGGCTCATTGCATGTCCTTGTCTCACTATGCTTCAGTTAAAAGATGGAACACTTATGTCTACTTCCTAAGCTTTGAGGACCTAGCCCAGAATCAGGCTCCTATCAGTGTTGAGACAAGGCACTGGCTCCAATTAGTGGTTCTGAGCACAGAAATTCAGGGTGGCTGCATTCTGTTTGCCCATCAGACCAGCCAGGGTCTCAGGCTTTTGAGATTCTAAATTTGGCCTCCTGAGCAGACAGTGGGTCCCCAAAGCTGGCTCCAGAAGCCTGCCCAGCCTTGAGGTGCTGCAGGAGATGACCTCTGCAAGCAGCGACTTGTCTGTGGAGTGTGCAATCACCTGCTCAGACAGCGAGGCCCCAGGCTGGCTATTTGAAGCTTTCCTGTGGCCAGTGAGACTGTACATCTGCAAAAGCTGTTTTGGACGGAGCAACACCTTCCCAAGACTGGCCAGCACCCTCACAAGTGGAGAGCTGTGATGTAGTGTATGGGGAAGCCTGCCTGGGCATGTCTACGAGTATGTGTATGTGTGTGAGGTAGAATGTAGGCACACATGTGCACAATCTATGAGCATGTGAGTGTGTGTTTGTGAGTGACCAGGTGGCTTGCCTGAGGTCTCTCCCCTGGCAAGAGCCTTACTGTCACCCCAGACACAAACTAGCTCCAGCCCCAACATGAGGGTCATCTCATTTTCAGTTGCTATGATAGCTTATACCCAATCTCTGTCTAGGCTGAGTGTCATGCCCTCCATCTAAACAAAGAGCCTGGGAGAGAGGTGTGGGTCCAGTGGCCTGTGTACCTGCATGGGGCTGTAACTAAGTTTAGAGTGTGTGTGTTCACTTGTGTGAACAAGCCGGTGGCTGTACACAGGGAACATAGCAGTGTGCTTGTATATACTTGTGCATGGTGTCTATGGGTGCTCTGGGAGTGTGCGTGTGAAGGCCTGTGTGTTCTAGTGGGAGCAGTGGGTGCATGGGGGGTAGTTACTGTGTACTTCCACCTGTGTGTTATGTCATGTGGAACTGTGTGTGCATGCACGTGTCTAAGTGTGTACACAGTGTGTGACAGCTGTGAATGGGTACAGAGGCGTGAATGAAGACTCTGTGTGTGTGTACACACGTACATTGGATATTCTCTGGTTAGAGACCAAGTCCTGGCTGAAGGCAGCAGCCAGTGGGAGGACACAGTGGGCATACACATGCCCTGGGTTTCTCTCACTTTCTGTTCTGAGGGTAATTATAAAAGAGCGAGCTGTGAGAGAGGGAAGTCATCTTGTCACTACCCTCCTTCAGAGCCAGGGGGATGCTATGCCATATCCCAGGGAAACCCCATCCTCTTGGCCTAGGGGAGTGTCTAGAGGCCACAGCCCCCCTCTAAGAGCCTCATGTCCCCTATAGTATGAGGCCATCATGGACCGTGTTCAGAAGAGCAAGCTGTCACTCTACAAGAAGGCCATGGAGGTGGGTGCAAGGCTTAGGCCTTGAGGGAAGCAGTCAAGATGTGGGCCCCAGAAGACCTGGGATGGGCATCTGGGACAGGGGTGGCCTCAGATCTTTAGCCAGCTACATGCACATTTGCCTATCACATGATCAGGGCCAAAATGGGGACTTTTGAGTGTTGGACAGGTGGTCAGTCCCAGACAGTGGCCCACAGGGTGATCGATGCTGTCAGCTGCAGACTGCAAGAGTGGAGGGAAAAGGGACCCCTGAGCTGTGTCCCCTAGGACACTGGGTAAGGAGAACAAGACTGCACAAGAGGCCAGCATCTTGAGGATGATGGTATTTTCAGGGACTGGCTGGTAGTTTGATGTGACCTCTTCTCTGAAGAAGCCGGGGCCTTGGGCAGGCCCCGATGGAAAGGGGCCTGGGAGTAAGACTCCTCCTCCTTCCCCATTCTGGACCTCCATATCCTTGTCCCTGGTGAGGAGACCCCCACTCCATCCACATCCTCCAACAGAAAGAAGGGCGGTTGGGCTCAGGGAGTCTCACTCTGAGCCCCCGCAAGTCACACCCCTCCACACTCCCAGTCTAAGAAGACATATGAGCAGAAGTGCCGGGACGCTGATGATGCTGAGCAAGCCTTCGAACGCATTAGCTCCAATGGCCAGCAGAAGCAGGTGGAAAAGGTGTGTGGGGCCACTGAGGCCATATGCTGTTACCCAAGGCTGGGGCAGGGCAGGAAAGGCAGGGAAGGGGCACTGTAGACACCCTCAGGCAAGGTCTGCTTCTAGGACATGCTAGCTGCCCACCCCTCCCTGAACCTCATATCCCCACCTATGAAATGGGTTTCCTAGAATCTCAGGGCATGAACTGACAGGGTCAGCTTGATCACCTTTGCCATCTCCAGGCTGCACCCAAAGACCCATTCCTTAGAGCAGGCCTTCTATAGCCCGGGCCCAGAGCTCATGGGACAATGAGCCTATGCTAACTCACACACAACCCTTGGAAGTGGGGCTCAGTGAGTTTATGTCACAGAAAGGAAACTGAGGCCCAGTGATGGTGACTTGTCCGAGGTCTCATACCTAGGAAGAAACAGAGAAAGGATCCAAACCTTGGTCATCCAGAGCCCAAGCTCTTGACTGCTCATGACTGCAGAGCAGGGTGGGAGTGTCAGAACCACAAAGGCCTTGACACGTTCTGCCCCCTGCATGCAGGAAAGCTGAGGCCCATAGAGGGTGGGGGCCTGAGGGTCAGTTAGTGGCAGCAAGTTGGGAGCCAGTGGCCAAGTCCCAATCAGGAAGTTCAACACTGCCCACATAAGCCCTAGGTCCTTTCCCGGGTCTAGGTCCTGACACCTAGTTTTCATGTGTTCCTGCATGGGCTGCAAGTTTCTGGATTTTTTTTATTGGAAGTGTTTTTATTGGAAAAACCTTCTTATTGTGGTTCTTTGTGGGGGTGAAGCTAGAGTAAATAACAGCAATTGGCTCCTGAGTGTCCCCCTGGGTAGTCAGGGAGGGGTGTGACAGATGCACTTCAGAGTCACCCAGGGAGGCCAGGAGCTCTAAGCTTGGGGCAGTGGTCTCCAGGGCAGGGATTCAGCACTGCTTTCCATTTCCCTCCTCAGAGCCAGAACAAAGCCAAACAGTGCAAGGACTCAGCCATGGAGGCAGGTATGTGGCCCACCCGCCTCCTCAGACCTGGGTGGTAGACTGGACAGGCCTTCCCCAACTGTACACTTTCCTACCCTGGGTGGAAATACACTCACACCTGACCACACAGAGTAACAAGCTTGTCACTCTCATTCCCATACTTATGCAAGTAAAGTAAAAACATTCATGTTCTCTCATTTGCCAAGACTATTCTTGGTGGTTTGCATGTTTCAACTAATCTGCACAACAATCCTATGAAGTGACTGCTATTACTATCCTCCTTTTTAACAGATGATGAAACTGAGGCACAGAGAGGTTAAGTAACTTACTTGAGATCACCATCAATAAGTGGTGTTGACTGCATCCAACCGAGGTCATCTGCCTCTAGAGCCTGGGACTTTCACAACCACCATCATGGCAGACAGACCCGTTCATTTCTCTGTCTCTCTCTCCATCTTTGTCTCTCTCTGACACACACACACACAGCCTTCTCTGGGCCCATCTCCTCTGTCCTTCACCTTCAACACCCCTCATCTCTGCGAGCATACTTCTTAAGACAGAAAGCTTGCTCTGCTCCCTTCTCCTGGGGAGGGTCTCCCTTTCACTCTGCCTCTCCCAGGACACAGCTGCTCCCAAGGCTGGAGGGCATGCGAACCCCAGAGTTCTGGGGACAGAGGTCACAGCCAAGCCTGCTGGGTCCCCAGCCCAACAGGTACCATACTCCCCTCTACCATCCTTTAATGCTGCCCTCAGTTTTGCACCTGGAAAGTGATGGGTGAGACTCAGGATAGCGAGAGGCCTGGCCTCTGACCTTGGGTATACAGCCACTACTCCAGACTTGGGGAATTTAGAGCACAGTAGGGAGCTAAGAGTTACCCCAAAAGGAGCAGTACCACAGTGGGTGACCCTAACAAGTGTCTAGACGAGAATCCAGCAGCCAGAGCAGGTCTCTCTGGGGAAGAGGAGCTCTGAGCAGGAGCACTGAGAAGGAGCTCTGAGAAGGAGCAAAGGTGTGGGCAGTGGGGACAGGTGTCTATGCTGCTGATCTCCCTGAGGGCACCTGTTCTTCCAGAGCGAGTGTACCGGCAGAACATCGAGCAGTTGGAGAAGGTGAGGGGTGAGTGGGAGCAGGAGCATCGGACCACTTGTGAGGTAAGTAATCCTGGACCTCAGTTTCCCCAGCTGTAAAATAGGAAAGCCATGCATTCCTCCCTGCTCCAGCTGCTTCATGGAGGGAAATAAGGCAGTGGGGTGGTGGGAAGACCTCATTTCTTCATTTGCCCACTCATGCACTCACTCCCCAATCCGGGCTTTGTGCCCTAAGCCTCTCTGTTTCAGGCAGGTATCCTTCATTCCTTTTTGTTGAAGTCAAACTGAGGCTCAGACAAAACCGTAGCTTCTTTGGGCCCTACTGGGGAACAGGAGCTGGGAGATAGGCCTCAGGACTGTTCCTCTCACAGTGGCCTTTCCAGTGTGTGGTGAGCCTTGGAGGGAGGGTGGGGGCAGGAACCCCACAAGCAACTCAACCTCCTTCCCAGAAGCTTTAGGTGCTGGCACAGATCGGGGGTGGAAACCCCTAGCAAGAGTCTTTCCCTTAGGCTTGGCTTTCAGCAGAAGGGGTCTAGCTTGTCAGCCCTAGCTGAGCTGTGAGTTGGGCCTAGCCTGGACTGGCTCTGCAGCTCCCTTCTCACCTCTTATCTCCCTCCCCTCTCCACAACCCAGGCCTTCCAGCTGCAAGAGTTTGACAGGCTGACCATACTCCGAAATGCACTGTGGGTGCACTGCAACCAGCTCTCCATGCAGTGTGTCAAGGATGATGAGGTCAGGGGATGAAGGGCAGGGAAGGGTATGGAGTGAACTAGTAGAAGAGGCAGGTAAAGAGACAACAGCTTCTGGGCAACAGCATGCCCCGGTCCACCTGAGTCTGTCAACAGACACCTCAGGCCTCATCCTCTGCCCCAAGGGCCCCAAAGACAGGGAGCTCAGTATGGCACAGAACTGTGGTCTCTCTGCCTGGAAGACTGTGCTTGGTCTTGGTTCTGCCAGGGTCAGGAAGATAGGTGGACACAGCCTCTCAGAGGTCTGCAGAGGCTGGAGGATCCTGGGCTGCTGTGCTCCAGGACTAACATTTGCAGAAGCTGAGGTCCAGTCCCTCCTCAGTCCCCTATACTCCTTACTGAGCTAGTTCTACATGCTGGGTGGTTAGGCTGGGTCCTACCCAGCCTAGAGGGGCCACTACCTCCTCACCAGGGTCTGACCTCTGTTCATGTAGCCCCAGAGCCATGAGCTGTCTTGAGGCAGCCCTGACACCCTGGTGCTCACTGCTATTATTTGCCTGACCTCTCCACTCATGGGTTATGGGGTTTGGGGTTCCTCCACCCAAAAAACTTGAGCCCACCTGTGGCCTCCTTGTGGCAGAGGAAGAAGGGTGGGCTCTGGGTCCTGTCATACTCGAACAAAGCCCAGCTGCACTTAATTCTTGTACTGTGATACTGGGCAAGTGACTTTCTTTCTCCAAGTTTCCTCATCTATAAAATAAGGCAAATAGTGTCTACTGCAGAGCACAGGAGTGAGGTTTAAGTCCCTTGCTTAGGATCTTGTGTATAGGAAGTGTTCAGGAACCAGGAAATGCTGTAGGCCTGGGCTTTGACCCCTCTGGAAGGCCTGAGGCAGTTATACCCCAAGACTTCCCCGAACACAGGCACTGAGCTATACACATGAGGCCTGTGAGGAGGCTGATGTGGTGGAATCCCCTGGCCAAAGTTCAGAGTCATAGAGAGACAGGGCCTCAATGAGGGTGGGCACTAGGGTGAGGCCTGGTCCCTCAGCCTCTTTTCTTCCCCACCTCCAGCTCTATGAGGAGGTGCGGGTGACTCTGGAAGGCTGCAGAGTGGAGGCCGACATCAATGGCTTCATCCAGGCCAAGAGCACAGGCACTGAGCCTCCAGGTAAGGCCTGGCCTGCAGGCAGCATGGCCTTGGGGTCTAGGCCTGTCTGTCCCGAGGAGGCCTGGCCCTGGTTCTCTGAGCCTCAACTACATGGCTCACAGATCCCCTCTGGGTGGGGGAGATGTGGCCAGATTCCAGGGAGGAGTTAAGAACAGTGTCGTCCCCTGAGACAGAGGATGAGCAGAGCTTAATAATACTGTAATACCCTGAAGAGGGAGTGGAGGTGTAGAGCCTCCTCAGAGCCCCCACTTTAGCCTGTTTGGTCCCACTAAATTAGGAGTCCAGAATATTTGGTCTCAGTGGTGCCTACAGAGGGGTCTCTCATGAAGTGAGGGAGGCCTACTTCCCACTTGCAAGTGTGGGCCAGGGCCAGGATGGGCTCTGCAGTGGGTTCCCAGTCTGTGTTTCTGGATGGGGACAAGTTGGGGTACCAGGTGGCAGAGGTCCTTCCTGCCCTGCTCTCAGCCACGCTGGGCCTCACAGGCTTGCTCTCCACAGCTCCGGTGCCCTACCAGAACTACTACGATCGGGAGGTCACCCTATCATCTGGCAGCCCTGGCATACAACTGTCCTGTGGCATGATAAAAAGGTGAGACACCTACCGGGATGTAGAGGTGGGGTATGGGGGCAGGAAGCAGGTCCAGCCTCTCCTCCTGCATCTGACTGATCTATGAGGTCTGTCCAGAAGCCATGTAGTATGAAAAATAGAGACATTTACTGAAGAAGATACAAGATATAAGAATCAATGTCCACAGGACAATGATACCTGAGTCCCCTTCAAAGTAAGCACCATGGGACCTCACACAGGTCTCCCAGATGCCATCAGCTGACCCATCATATTTTCCCGAATCTCACCAATGGTCTGAAATCTCTTCCATTTTAAAGGCTATTTTAGTTTTGAGAAAAGCCAGAAGTAGCAGGGTGCCAAATCTGGGCTGTAGCAGGGCTGAGTCACCTGGGCGATTTGATGTTTTGCTAAAAAACTCTGTACAAGACAGGATGCATGAGCAGGTACATTATCATGGTGAAGTTGCCAATCACGCAGCCCATAGCTGCGGCCTTCTGAATGTTCAAGCTTCATGCAAAATTTGATGCAGATTCGTTGCTCTACTTGTTTAGTCATTTTGAATGCAAAGGCCACACAGTACACATGCTCACTCAACAGCACCTACCACCCCCACTGACCAGTACAGTGAAGTCATTGTTGTTCACGCATGCACATTCTAGTCCATTCTCCTTGGCTACTAGGTTACACCAACGTTGCACAAACTGTTCTCATTATATTAGTAATGGCTGTACTTTTTCTGGATGGACCTTTAATTATCCACTGTGTTCTTGGCACTGTGCTCAGGTGCTGGGCACTCTTTGTGGACAAGACAGACTCAACCTGGTTTCATGAACCCTCAGCCCAAGGCGACCCAGGTGTTAAACAAATAATCACACCCCCCTTATTCATTAGTGAATGCTGAGAGCTCTAGGGATACCTCAGGCTGGCTTCCTGCCTCTTGGAACCTGCTGCTAGTCTGGGCTGGCACCCTGGCCCGTCGGACCGCAGTGGTGACACCCTCCTGCTGGTGCAGGACCAAGACATAGGTGCAGGCCCCATAACCAGTACTCTTGGAAAATTCTCCAGGCTCTTCAGGAGCCCTTCCCTGGCCTAGCTGTGGAAGGATCCAATGCCTCAGTGTGTTACCTTAACAAGTCACTCATCTTCTCTAGGTCCAGGGCCCATGAGTGCAAACTGAGGTCAGACTCAGAACCAAAGAACCCTCCTGCTTTAGACTGTGTGTGATGATGACAGCCAATTGAGAGTGCCTTAGCCTGCTCAGGGAGTACACCAGTAGACAGGTCCTGGAGGGGCCTCTATACCCTGTCTATGAGCTTCTAGATGCATCTGTGGGTTTCACATGGTACTTGTGCCCTGCCCCACCATGAAGCCCTCATGATCTCCTCTCCATCCAACCTTGTGCAGAGCAGGCCCTGCCTCTGGGAGGCAGACAAGGGAAATGATGGAGTGGGGTGGGGGGTCAATGGAGCTCCCAGTCCTCTGAGAACTGCTCATTTCCAAGACCTCAGGAGCCCATAGGACCTCCCAGCAGGATGCCTCAGGGAAGCAGAGGCTCACGAGAACCACTGAAGTTCAGAGCAGAAAGCACAACCCACTTCTCTGAGAACTTCAAGAAAGCAGTGACCTCAGGAAAAGGACATTCATACCCTCATAATGTTACCAGAATCTTGGGGGACCCAGGCCTCTTTGAACCCCCAGGGAGGACCTGCATCCCATCCCAGGGGGTCATTTAAACAACTGGATGAAAAAGATCACCTGAGACAGTGTCAAAAAAGATAGAAAGGGAACAACAAAAGGATGCCCACTCACAACCATTACTGAATATAGTTTTGGAAGTCCTGCCCACAGCAATCAGACAAGAAGAAGAAATAAAAGGCATCCAAATTGGAAAGAAGGAAGTAAAACTGTCATTATTTGCAGATTAACATGATGCTGTCTAGAGAACCCTAAAGATTCCATCAACAAACTAAGGAACTAATTAGTGGATTAGAACTAACGAGTGGATTCAGTAAAGTAGCAGGATACAAAATTATTAATTTTCAGAAATTGGTTGCATTTTTGTACACCAATGATGAAAGAGAAATTTTTTAAAAATCTATACACAATTGCACCAAAAAGAATAAAATACCTAGGAGTATATTTAAACAAGGAGGTAAAAGATCTATACTCAGAAAACTATAAGACATTAAAGACAGAAATTGAAGAAAACACAAATAAATGGAAGCACATATTGTGTTCCTGGATAAGAAGAATTAGTATTGTTAAAATGTCCATACTAAACAAAGCAATCTACAGATTCAATGCAATCCCTATCAAAATACCAATGACATTTTTTACAGAACTAGAATAAAAAATCCATAAATTTATGTGGAGCAAATGGCTATTTCTCAAATAGCCACAGCAATCTTGTGAAGGAAGAACTAAGTTGGAATATCACACTACCTGACAGCACTCTATACTACAAAGCTATAGTAATCAAACCAGCATGCTATTGGCATAAAAAAAAAGACACATAGGTCAATGGAACAGAATAGAGAGCCCAAAAATAAACCTACACCTATATGGTCAATTAATCTATGACAAAGGAGGCAAGAATATACAATGGTGTAATGGCCATCTATTCAATAAATGGTGTTGGGAAAACTGCACAGATACATGCAAAAAAAATGAAATTAGACCTTTTTATACCATGTACAAGAATAAACTCAACACAGATTAAAGACTTAAATATAAAACCTGAAATCATAAAACTGCTAAAATAAAACATAGGCAATAAACCCTTTGACATTGGTCTTAGCAATATTTTTTTTTAATATGTCTCCCCAGGTAAGGAAAACAAAAGCAAAAATAAACAAATGTAACTACACAAAATTTAAAAGCTTTTGTACCATAAAGGAAACCATTGACAAAAGGAAAAGATAATCTATTGAATGGGAGAGGATGTTTGTAAATGATATATCCAATAAGGGATTAATACCCAAAATATATAAAGAACTCATACAGCTCAACATAAAATACAAACAATCTGCTCTACTAAGTGGCTCAGTTGGTGGACGCATCATCCCATACACCAAAAAATTGTGGGTTCAATTCCTGGTGGGGCGCATATAGGGGACAACCAATCGATGTTTCCTTCTCACATTGATGTTTCTCTTTCTTGCAATCTCTCTTCCTTCCTCTCTAAAATTAATTTAAAAAACATATCCTTGGCTGAGTATTAAAAAATAAATAAATAAACTTTTAAAAATCTCATTTAAAAATGGGCAGTGGACACATACAGACATTTCTCCATAGAAGACATACAGATGGCCAAAAGATAGTCAATGTTCTAATCATCAGAGAAATGCAAATTAAAACCACAATGAGATATCACATCACACTTGTGAGAATGTTGGTGAGGATGTGGAGAAAAGGAACCTTTGTGGACTGCTGGTGGGAACGCAGGTTGGTGCAGCCACTGTGGAAAACAGTATGAATTTTTCTCAAAAAACAAAAAATAGAGCTCCCATACGGTCCAGGAATTCCACTTCTGGGTACTTACCTGAAGAAATACAAAACAATAATTTCAAAAGATATATGTACCCTTATGTTCACTGCAGGAAAGATATGGAAGCAGCCCAAGTGTCCATCAATAGATAACTGGATAAAGATGTGGTACCTGTACACAATGAATATTACTTGGCCATAAAAAGAATGAACTCTTGCCATGTGCAATGGACCTATGCTAAATAAAATAAGTCAGTCAGAAAAAGACAAATACCATATGGTTTCACTTATATGTGGAATCTAAAGAACAAAATAAAAGAACAAACAAAACAGAAACAAACTCATAGATACAGAGAACAAATTGATGGTTGCCTGATGGAAGGAGGGTTTGGTGGGGGCGATAAGTGAAAAAGGTGAAGGAATTAAGAAGTACAAATTGTCAGTTATAAAAACAGTCACCAGAGATGTAAAGCACAGCATAGAGAATATAGTCAATAATACTGTAATAATTATGCAGGATGTCAGATGGGTACTAAATTTATCAGGGTGATCACTTCATAAGGTATATGTCTAATTGCTATGTTGTACACCTGAACCCAATATTGTACGTCAACTGTAACTAAAAAATGAATTTAAAAATTTTTTTAAAAAGGGACAGAAAGGAGTGCCCCATAAAGATAAAAGAAAGAGAGGTCCTGCTGTGTAGAGGAGGGAGTGGGTGGAAGGGGTGGCTGTCTGGGTCAGCCAGGTACCTGGCAGAGTGGAGAGGGCAGAGGGTAGGAACTGGGAAGTGACTGAAGGAAGGAACTGGAGTTGCACGTGTAGACAACTCCAGGGAGACAAGGCAGTGAGGCGGGGCACACACCAGCCTCAAGGAGCTCTGCTCCTCCCAGCCACCACCCTGCTAGCTTTAACCCTGCCCCCCAACCCCCTCCACCTGTTAGCAAAAGGCCTTGTCATGTGCACCAGGTGGACCTGCGTGTCCACTCCCAGGCCATTGCTCCACAAACCCTGTGTGGGAGGGGGAGAGGGGGAGGGATTGGGGAGGGAGGGAGGCCGTGGTGCTGCAACTGATTAATCTGCCTCCACTCCCTAAACTCCTCCTCTGTCCACTCCCTACTCTGTACCTTTGCATCCTCCCTCCCATTCACTGGAAATGCCTTTTGCACCCCAGTCCCTGCCAGTTAAAGCTAAACCTTTCAAGACTTGACCCCACAGGCAGCCTTTCCTGAGGCAGATAAGCAGCAGCAGCTTCTACTTATTTAGCCTTTAGCACTGTTGGCTTCATGGGGTGGCCCTGGTTCCTGCCTCTTGTTACTGTGTTGTTTTTATTTACTGAAACTTTCACGACTCCAGCTCAGCACAGGCCTGACCCAGGCACAGGGGGAGGGTGAATTAGCTCAGCACTGCCTCCTGAACTCACGTGTACAGTGGGTATTGCTGCTTCATGTGGTTGGGGAGTAGCTAGGCAGGCCTGGTATGGGGGGGTGCGGGTGGGCAGGCTCTCAGGGAGGCAGGCTGACTGGGCCCAGCAGGTGACTAGCCCAGTGGAAAGAGTGGATCCACCTCTGAGGGCCCACTCATTGCCCTTTGGAGGAGGGTGGAACAAGAACTTGCTGGGGTCAGGGGCTTAGAGGGCCACTGGATCACCCTTGGGGAACCTTCATGGCTGAATGAAGGGCACCCCACAAATCACATCTGTGCCAGGAGGCTGGGAGTGGCCCCAGCACCAGAGCTCCGAGGACTCCCTGCCTCATCCCCTCCTGCAGGACCTACCTGATTTCTTCCATCCTCAGGTTCTCTGGGCTGCTGCATGGAAGCCCCAAGACCATACCCTTGGCAGCATCCGCAGGTAACTGGGTATGATGTGGGGGCCTCCAAACAACTGGGGAGATGTTGGGGTGAAAGAACTTTTACATGCACAGGCCAGCCCTCCAACTTCTGGGGGAAGACAGACTAAGCCAGGTGTGGGGACATTCCAAGTAGGGGGGCCTCCAGGGACCAATGTCTTTTGAAAGGGGTGGGCTCCAGGCCTCACTCTGCTCTCAGCCTCCACAGACACCCTGACTTCCACCCCCAATCAGAATGAGGGTGTCTACGCTGCTGTCCCAGTGCAGGAGGCACCAGGACCCCTCAGCCTGCCGGCCCGGGACTACAGGGCACTCTATGACTACAGAGCCCAGGTGAGGTTCTTGCTCTCTTCTCTCAGGAGGGCACTGCAATGCCCAAGTGTGTTCATGTCTAGGCACATGCCGTGTGTGTGTACCCTTAGAACAATGCCCAGCACTTAGGAGGTGCTCTGTATCCACTGCATGAATATTGATGAACAGGGTACTAGGGCTTGTGTCTCCCTGAAACTTCACATGTACACAGGTGGTACCCAGGTAGACATGGGCATTGTGTGTGCCATGTATGTCCATGTGCACACATGCAGGCAGGCTGACAGAGCTTGGGCTACCTGCAGAAATGGTCCAAGGGTCAAGCTGTGCACCCTCAGGTTAGGGCTCTGTTCTCCATGGCCACAGGTGCCAAGAACAACCTACAGCTAGAATCAGCCCCTCTACTGTGCTGGGTTGTTTCCTGAGGCCCATGGGGAGTGGAGGGGTCAGGGAATCACAGAGCAGTTGTGCCAAGATGCCCGTGAAGTCCAAATTGCTCCTTGCTTTGAGGTAAGGGATGCAGAGTAAGACTCACATACATTTAGAATGAGGCCAAGCACCCACTCAGGGCTGGGGGGCTGCAAGACCAACTACACTGATGCCCAAAGCTCAATTCCTGATGCGGGAAAGTCCAGAAGGACTGCGTGATCGTGACCGGAGCTAGCAGAGCTAAGGAAGCTCAAGGGAAAGCATCAGCAGAGGGGAGGCTATGTACAGTGGGCCTAGAGTGAGGGTGCCCCTTGAGCAAGGGCATGGTGAACACACCTGGCCCTGACTTGCTAAGGTGCTATATGCCTGAAGCAGAGTGGGAGAAGGGACAGCAAGGAGGTGAAGCAGGAAGCAAGGGAGAAGCCTGGGTTTGTGGGAGGCCTATGATGAGAAACCAAGAAGGGGGTTGGACAGGAGGCCAAGTCCCATGTCCCACATCCTATGTCTCCAAGGGCTGCCCCACCCCAGAGGGAGAGGCCTTGTCTTGCAGCCCCAGGAGGATAGGCATGTCTCAGCTGACTCAGCCCACCTGGAAGACAAGCTCAAATTTATGGCTTGGGGTGGAAGTTTGCCCAACCAGACCCTCCCATCAGGCCCCTCCAGCCTGATGCACTTTCATTCTGTTACCAAGAATTCTGATGAGCTGGACATCTCTGCGGGGGACATCCTGGAGGTCCTCCTGGAAGGGGAGGATGGCTGGTGGACAGTGGAGCAGAACGGGCAGCGTGGCTTCGTCCCTGGCTCCTATCTGGAGAAGCTCTGAGGAAGGGGCAACAGCCCCCACCTGGACCTGCCCTGTGTATTAGGCCAGCAGTGTTTCTATCACTGCAAGGCTGGGGCCCCAAGACCACACCAGCCCTCCAACCTCTTTAGTGCTGGCTGTTCCCACAGCAGTCTCTCCTACAAGAAATAAAGGCATGCATTCTTCCTTCTCGGCCCAAGTGCTCAATTTGGAAGAGGCAAAAGAGTGAGAGGGGAAGTCTGGGAGAGCAAAGTTGCCCACATGCAGTGAGGCTCTGCCAGGCTCTTGGCTGGGGATGAAGAGGAGCCCTGGCTCCAGTCCCTGGAAACTCCAACTGCATGGGAGACACATTCACACTCACACAAATGGGAGACCATGGGGGCTAGGGAGGAGGGGCAAGGAGTTCAGAAGAACTAGGGTGGAGGAAACCAGGCTCCCTGGGGTCAGCAGGGGCTCCAACAGCCAGTATCAGACAGGACACAAGGAAGAGAAGATCCTCAGGACTACGCAGGAGGGTTAGTACAAAGAGGAAGCAGGCCCACTGGGAGTGGGGGGGCCATGGTGGGGAACCAGAGAAGACAGCCTTAGAGGTTTATAGGTTAAGTGATCCTCACTGCCTTCCTGACCCAGGGGGCCCAAGGAAGCCAGTATTGCCTGTGCTGCCCCATCAAACATGGCAAATCCTGCCTAGGCAGGGACTCAGAGCCTGCGCAGGCTGATCCTAGGCACAGAGGTGGCCATGCTCCCTTCGGTTCTTGATGCTCTCAGGACTTTCTTTGGACTCAGGCCCTGAAAACATAACTTCTACTGTTGGCCAAGGCCCTGCTCCAGTCACGATTGGCTCTATCCATGCCTAAGGCTTTAGGAGTAGCATAGGGAAAGAGCCCACAGGAACCCAGGAACTGGTAGCTCCTAAGTCCTAGGCCTCCTGCACTCACCTATGGGCACCATAGCACTCCATGGCACAACACAGCAGCCCGCCCAGCTCAGGGCCAGAGTACTGAAGGGGTGGGTGGGAGACACAAGTTCTCCTCCACCAAACATACCTTGAAAGACATTGTTGAGGGTATTATTGTCCTCTGTAGACCATCTTTCTCTGGGACTGTAAATTACTTTGCTTGTTCATTCATAAACCTTTGGGGCCCACCCCATATAAGAGCAAGATAAGTAAAGCCTCAGTCCTTTGCTTTACTCAATGAGCTCTTGACCCAGTAAAGGGGACCAAACAGCCCAGAAAGTCCATGACCACACAGGATGTGCAGAATGGTCCTGGGGCTTCTGGGACAGGTAACCTGAGGTAAGCCAAGGAAACAGGAAATCTTTTCCAACAGAGTAAAGGGGTTCCTTTTCCATGCCTGCCTGCTCTGGTAGCCCCACAGAGTTCTGGGGTTCATGTGTGCAACAGAGAAGGGAGTAAGTGCCATTACTGGAACTCCTCAGAATTTAAAACTGGAAGAGACTCTGAAAGAACTAAACTGACCTACACAATGCCCTCCCTGCCACTCCTGGAGACTGGGCACTGGGCACCCCAGTTGGCTTCAACACCTCTAGTAGCAGGGGGCCCATAACACTCACGGAAGCCTGCAGTGCACTGTGGTTTCCCACCAGTCCTGGCTCTGCCTAGACTGCCAGCCACCTGGCTGACACACGGAGCACTGTCCCCCATGCCAAGTTTCAGATGCCACAGGGGCAAAAAAGACACCTTTGACCAAGCCCTACCCATAGAAGAGGGCAAGGAAAACCTGCTAAAGGGGGTTATTCTTGTGTTTACAGAAAATGTCTATCTTTGTGCCCTCATCTTCATCACTTGAGCAAAAAGTGGTGTGATTAAGCAAACATGACACCTAGTACAGGAAGGGGGTGGGCTTTCTTCTTTCAGGAGGCAAAGTGCCTTTGGATTGTGGCCTGTAACTCCAATCTCTCGTGTATGCGTACCTCTCAAGTCTACAAAGCATTCAAGCTGGGGCCAGACAGAGGTGAAAAGGTACAAGGCAGCCCCAAAGTAGGACCCTGGAAGCAGGGTTCTGGAGCTGTGAACTAGGTTAGTTACCACTGCATCCACCAGAGGGTTTGTGGCAGATGGGGTAGGAAAAGGCTTTGGGCCTCTGGGTGTAGGGTGGGGTGGAAATAAATCCTTCCTGAAATGTCATTTTCCCTCATAAAGCATATCCTATGAGAGCACTGACCAAACATCCACACCTGCCCCTAAACCATCTGAGGTTTATACCTAGGGCTACTTGGAAAGAAAAATATAATCTAATGCTTGGTCTTATATGTTCCTGGAGAGAGAGAAAAAAGTCAGTGAATAAGGCCTAGCTTTGGAAATGCTTTCCTGGACCAGAAATGTTGCCTTAGGTATAAGACTTGGCAGGCAGCCCCAGAAGTAATTCAGTCAAGGTATTTTGATGGCTTCTGTGTGAAGGACACTGTATTTGATAATGGGAGGCAGGGCAGGAGGTGCTAAGATAGAGTGCCCTCAAAGAGCTCACTGACCTCACAAGGGGTACTGTACTGTACCCTCTGACACAAAGCAAACAGTGAACAGAGCAAGAATGGGACTGGGAGACCAACCAGGTAAAGTTTATTCTGCGTGGAGATGACAGTGGCTTGTCTGGGAAGTGGCCATTGGGCTGGAGAGCAATTCTGGAAGAAAGGTGATAAGAAATTATTTCTGAGCTGAGTCTTGAGAATTGGCCCTTGCCCCCAGGCAGAATAGAAGCAGGGCCCAGAAAAGGCTAGCAGCCAAGCAGACTGACCACCAGGGTCAGGTCAGGTATGTGCAGCCAAGAGGAAGAAAAGAAGAGAAAGTTATGTATCAGTGCTTATTTATTCTTTGAAAATACCTTGTCATCTTGACGGAGCACTCCATTTGACTGCCAGCATTTTTTTTTTAAACTTTCACCTAGATATTTATCATCATCTCTGACTGGTGCTGGCAGTGTCCATGGGCCCCAGGGGGTAATAGGTAATGAATGTTACATAATACAGCCAGACAAGTAAAGAACAGAACTGAAAGTAACTCCTGGGTCACAATTTATAACAGTGGAAAAATATACACAAGCACAAGTGAATCTAAGTCAGATTCACTGCCTATACAGCATTCTCCATTCTCTGAGGCTGTTACCTGTGAACCAGGTACTCTCTTGAATGACTTACTGTACTCTCATTAATCATGGTGTTGACATACCCATCCAGCTAACAAAAAGGAATGACAAATCCTACAGTCTAATACAGAAATAGCACCATACTATGTTGTGAAGAGAAAAAGTGAGTCTTATAGAACAGAATTCAGACAGTAGTAAAGCAAAACCACAAACACCTGTTTTTGTGTATGTAGAGGAAAATATAGTTGACCCTCAAACAACAGGAGTGTTAACGGGCACCAACCCTAGCCCACCCACGGTCAAAAATCAGCATATAACTTTTGACTCCCACAAAACTTAACTATAGTCCCTTGTTATTTGTGGGAGAGAGGTTCTAAGAACCCCTATGTGACATGAAAATCCACGGATGCTCAAATCCCTTATATAAATTGTTATAGAGTCGGCACTCTGCATCTGCAGGTTCCTGACTGCGGATCAAAAATACTGCCTTCAATCATGGTTGGCTGAATCTGCAGATGTGAAACCCAGGGATACAGAAGGCTGGCTGTATATACGTGTATATTGAAAAAAATAATCTGCATATAAGTGGACCCATGCAGTTCAAATCAGTGTTGTTCAACTGTAGTCTAAAAGGACAGACATCACATCTAAACATACTTACCTACAGATAACTATTACTCTTATTAAAAAAATTAGAAACAATTTTCTAAAAAACAATAACACAAGCTCTGATAGATGAAAAGCAAAGATGACAGTAGCAACAAGCACAGCAGGACCAGGACCCAGGGCCCCTTAGAGAGACACTGACTCCAGGACTGGGGCACAGTGGGTATGAGATGAACCTGGAACATCCTGTTATGTCAAACACTACAGAAATGTTCCAAAAATGGTTGGAGCACAAGAAGCAACATGAAGGGGTGCCTACTGGCCAAATCTGAAACTGAGAACCAAAAAGAAAACAAAACAAAACAAAAAAGGACAATAAGGAATTACAAATCATTGAAAAAATGGAAATCCCCCAGTCCTATATCACTGTATCTATATTCATCTATATCAATGAATATAGATACATAAAAATAAAACATTATGTGAGAAGGGAAGGAGGACAGACTGATAAATGAGGAAAATAGTGTTTTACAATCATCATACTCAATATAGAACCTAAAACAGTAATCATCATAAGTAGACTGAATCAGCAATACTTGCTAAATCTCAGGACAAGGTTGGTGAGAAACAGGGTATTTATATGGTATGTCTCCAGAGATTGCTCATGAGCTGAGAGAAAATAGTAACTATCCTGAACCAGCACATCCACCTCACTAAAGCCTAGTTATGCCCCTCCAATCCATCCTTCTCACCACAGCCACTGGGATCTCTACAATAGGTCCACTCATATCACACATGGCTGCCTCTGTAAGTCAAGTCTAACTCTCCATAAGATGTCAGGTAAGACCCTAAAGAACCCAGCCTTTGCCACTTCAACTTCTTTTCCCAGCCTTGTATTTTAAGCTCCAGGCGCTTCCTGCACACTTCATCCCACTTCACACACCTGGTAACTTCTCCCACAAAGCCTTTGCAGCCACTGGGCTTGGGCCTTTTCAGGACATTGTTCCTGACCTCCTGGTCTCCTCCTTTGGGTTTCCATTATTTTGTTACCACAATCACTGCACTGTATGGAAATTATCTGCTCCTGTGTATATTTGCTATACTAAGACTCCTCCACATGTCTTGAAGGCAAGAACAGCATCATCACTGTACCCCCAGCATCATGCACAAGTAGGTTCTCCATATTTGTGGAATATATGGGACTGAAAAGCATCTGTGGGTTTTGAATACCAAGGCCTTTAAGATTTTGGCAACAGATATAATTAAAACACATGCAAACCATGATGAACCAACATTTAAAACACTGAAGTACCCTCAAATAATTAAAAACTACACATAAAGAGGTAATACAGGGTTTATTGAATTAGAGTTTTCTATTTACAACTGAGATCACATCTACATAATAGGTTGCTAGCTACACAGATACATTATGTCTAATAAGTTTAGACTTACAATGAATGGGTTCAACCATAAACCCCCCCACACTAATTGTTTTAAAACAGTAGTGCATATATTATACTCCTCCTATAAGGCCAGTTTTGATTAAAAACCCTCTAGTTTCAAAGATCACTCTGATTTTGAAGATGAACCAAGATACACATTATATGATTCTAAAATCAATTTTAGCCATTTTGTACAGCTGCAATCTTATTGGACTACAGTAAATATTTTTTTTTAAAGGACACTCATGAGGGGCACCATCTGGTGTTAACTCCCTTCCCCGCAAAATCCTTTGACCCACAGTTGTCCATTGTGAAGCCTTCAGTAAGAGGCCAACTGCTGCTGGGAGGTAACAGAAGAAGCCACTCCCTCCTTTAATTCCACCATACTACGTAAATTGCAAATGGTTCTGCAATTAGAGCATTTACCATGGTGTTTAAAAACAGAAAAACATTGAGAGTCAGCTAGAAGAGGGGAAAAGGAAGTTGTTGGTAGGTTAAGTAAGTAGGCACATGAAGAACCCAGCTGCTATGTCCGACACATGGGCTTTACCTAAATGAACTCTGGAGGCTGACAGCAGCAGACCTGCTCCATTATCCTTCCAAATCAGAATAGGACTAACTAGCTCAGGCTTGAGTTTTGTTCTATGCATAGGTTCCACCGGTGATGAGAAGCTCATAAGCAGGATCTCTACTCCTTCTGCACAAAACAATGCATGCACACAGCATGCCCAGCAGCTGTGGGAAGAGAACAACAATGGAAAAAAAGAAAGGTTAAAAAATAAAAACCTTACATAGCAGGGACGTATTTCTTCATTGGCAATAAAGCTGTTTTAAAGTCCAGTGACTTCTAATGATCAAAAAAGCAATAACAAGAGTAAGAGAAGCAACATTACCGTTTTAGGAGCTAAGTACCAAGTTGTACCTTCCCTCATTTATACCTATGAACAATCTGTGACACCAGCAAAGAATCAAAGCTATCCTACTGCCACCCCCACTCTCAATCTAGACCAGTGTTGTACAAAAAAGGACTTTCTGTAATGATGGAAACTTTCTCTATCTGAGCTGTCAAATATGTCAACCAACAGCCACTGCAACAAAGGACTTGTGTTTTTTATTTTATTGAAACTAGTTTAAACTTAAGACATATGTGGTTACTGGTTAGCATGCTGGACAGCAAAGTTCTAGAAAGTAAAATGATCAAGACTGTGTGTTGAGGCCCTGGCTAGTGTGGCTCACTGGGTTGAGCACAGGCCTGTGAACCTAAAGGTCGCTGGTTTGATTCCCAGTCAGGGCACATGCCTGGGTTGTGGGCCAGGTCACTAGTTGGGGGCAACTGATCAATGTTTCTCTCCCTCTCCTTCTCCTTCTCCCTCTCTTCCCATCTCTAAAATGAAAAAAAAAATATATATATATATATATATATATATATAAAAAATAAAATAAAATAAAATAAAATAAAATAAAATAAAATAAAATCTTTTAGAAAAAATTTTTTTGAAAGACTGTGTTGAGGAAACTTCAGACATATGGATTTGGGAGGAGATAGGCTTTATAACAACCCACAAAACTCAGTACATGAATAGAGTAAAAGTTCTATGGTAGAAAACCAATCCTGATACCAAAAACAATGTTGTAAGTTTGAAAGTTTTTGTTTTTTTCACTTATTATTTTTGAAATCCAGTTTTGGCTCTGTGGTATTACACACATATTACTTTGTAAAGGTTACTCCTCCATCAGTTTATTTTAAAAAGCCCTAATCTTTCTGTAGTAGCAAAATGGATAGTAATAAAATCATGCCAAGTTATTTTGGATAACAGTTATTAAACTGGATTAAAGAGAAACAATTCTAGAATTTCTGACTTGGCTTCTTACAAATATACAGTAACAAAAGAACTAAATACGAGTAAGTTAATTTGCTATCTTAACTTTTCATTTGAGAGTGAAATATTAGTTATTTGATTTTAAAAGGCAGGGCCCTCTGTAAATATGGGGTGAATCTAATTTCAAAACAACATACTCAAACCAGAAACACGCGCAGACGAGTCTGAGGTAGGAGATGACTGACAGGACACACACACAGAGAACAAGGACATCTTCAGTCAGCCAAGTCCTATCCACTCAGGAGATCTACATGCTGCCTGAATCCATCAGTTTCATCACATTAGTATTTGCTGAGTGTTTACCAGTGCAAAGTACCTCATGCACATTTTACAAGTGGGTACTATTGAAAGTTTACCAA
Source organism: Anoura caudifer (assembly GCA_004027475.1). Lineage (NCBI taxonomy): Eukaryota > Metazoa > Chordata > Mammalia > Chiroptera > Phyllostomidae > Anoura > Anoura caudifer. The sequence goes on from PVKU01004559.1 coordinate 124,867, forward strand.
GTATCTTAAGCCGATTTTAGACATGTTTAGTATCAAATTCCTAAAGTAATATATTTCTGTTCATAGTAGAGCAAAACATTTTCAGAACTGCTATAACAATGAACAATTATGTTCCCACATAATGTCAAATTGAGCAATAAAAATGCGAAGCTCAGAAATTATTGACTTGCTGGGGGGGAATCTCTTTTCCCACCCCACTTCCCTCACATTCCTTTCAGTTGACCAACTTCTACTGAAGGAGTCAGCACTCCAAAACGGGGTCTGAAATAAGTATCATTTCTTTCCTCACTTTTATATCAATTAAGCCAACTTGTATTAATTTAAAATAATTTTTAAAAGCTTAATAAAACCATACTCATGCTTGGGAATGAGTCTGAAAACATTAAGTTCTACACAATAACTTCTTATACTCCAAACCTCATCACTAAGTATTACAGGCCCATTTCCAAAGTTTTGGCTGTACTGCTGAAGTTTCATCGATTACTAAATTTTCCAATAATAGACTTGGAAATATCATACAAATATTTTAGCTCCAGTGTTGTTTCTTGCAATGAATTTTTTCCTACAATATTCAAGTCACAAGAAATAATCTATACTTAGTCCACATACAACACCCAGTGACCACAAAACATGATTACTAAATACAGAGGCAATGGTGATTACAGAAACCATTAAGGGTTAAAATGTTCCATGGTCTATTATGTAGGTGGCATTATGAGGAAATAGCTATTGTTTGTTATACAAGGTTATTGGAACTGGATACTGGACACTGGAAACAGCCTTTTCTGAGAAAAATATGTAAATAAAGTCACTAATACTCTGACTCCTCAATTTCATGGCTACAATTTTTGTTATAGAGTTTTGCTCACACATAGAGATGATGTTCACTACTTGCATTTTTGTAACAGCAAGACTTAACATAAATGCCTGTTAATGTAGATTAATTATAAAATATGTCACCAAAATTAAATACTATGCAGCTATAGTATGATATTTATTTTTAACAAGCAATCTTCAAAATTACATACCATATGGTTCTATTTATATAACATTCTAAAATGGCAACATTTCATAAGTGGAGGACAGCTGAGTGGTTGCCAGGGTAAGGGACAGAAGCACTGGATGGAGATGGGTGCAGTTACAAAAGGATACCAGATGGTACCACATGGGATGTTTGTGATATTGGAACTGTTCAATATCTTGATTGGTGGTGGTAGATAAAGGAACCTATACAGGTCATAAAATTATATAGAACTGAAAGTACACACATGGACACAAGAAATCTGAATAAAATTGGTAAATTGTATCAAAACCAATATCCTGGTTGAGATATACTATAGTTGTGCAAAATGTTACCACTGAAGTAAAATGGGCAAAGCATGCAAGGGCTCTCTGTCTGTATTAGTTCTTAAATCAGCATGTGAATATATAATTATCTCAATTTTTTTAAAGGCAAGGTACAAAATTGCATCCTATAAGCTTCTATTTGCATGAAAAATGTGTATGTGCTTTTCTAACCACAAATTACTTCTGGAAATAATTTATACTCCATACAGGAAATTACATACAGGAAACTGGGAACAGTGGTGGCCTTTGCAGGGGGGACCTGGAGTCAAGACTTAGAAGGAAGCTTACCCTTTACTAAATTTGTATTATTTGAAAAAGAATTGTCAAAAAGGCATTTTAATTTTAAAAACCTTCAAAATTTAATAATTAAGATTAATTTCCTCCAAATTAAAAACAAAAACAAAACCCCCTTAACTACTCAAGAATTAGCTTCCCAAGCTTTGGTTAAGTTTTTTGTTTGTCTGTTTTTAGGTTTGAAATGTTTATCTATGTAGAAATGTGAATAACATCGTAACAATATTTTCTGAACCAATAATTTATATGTACAGACTTAACATGTTTTTTCTGACATGCCTTAAATTGTATAAAATGTGATCTGAAAATATGATTACCTTTAGGGATAAATGAATCATTTTTTGTTATTGTTGTTCAAGTACAGTTGTCTCCATTTTCCACCCACCACCCTCCCCGACCCACCTACCCACCCCCACCTCCCACCCTCAGTTCTACCTCCCTTTGGCTTTGTCCATAGGTCCTTTATACATGGTTCCTTGATTAAGTTTTTAAGGAAAAATTACGTGGAAAAAATATTTAAAGAATCAAGCCACTCAGTTCTAACTACCTGTGGGTTCAATCTGAAGTGTTATTCACTTATATATATTAACTCATTTTAACAAAAAATTAGTAGTCAAGAAGCAGGAAGGAAAGGAAATACAGTCTCAACCTCCTTCCTTCACACTTGGCATATCAAATAGAAAACAGCAATAGGAAACAGTTCCCTCAAAGTGTACTCTCAGTCAATTCATCTTGAAGACATGCCAACTTTATGAGTCTCCGAAGACTGACAATTCCCATTTTTCCCATATAGCCTGTATAGAGAGCCTTACCCATAGCAGAGACCAGATTTTTCAAATATGAAACTCATAATTAATCATTCATTAATTTAAGGGGCTGGTTACTGTCAAAGAAGTGAAATATCTTGGATAATAAGCTAACAGGAGGCATAGTAAAATTATTTAAATCTCACTCTCTCATATTCAAAAACTCTGTTGTAATAATTAACTAGCAGTTTTCAGGTCTTGATCATTTAGGTCCTACTCAAACCTAGCTCATTTAACTAGGACTAGGGCAAGGATCTGCACATGTTCTTAGAGAGCAATACAGTAAATATTTGAGACTCTGTGAACCAAGAGACAAAACTGGTCTGTTGCAACTACTCTACTTTGCCACTGTAACACAAAAGCAGTCAGAGACAAAGTGCAACTCACACAAAAAGAGATGGTGAGCTAGATTTAGTACACAGATGGTCAACTCCCGAACTGGAACCTTTTATTGGTAAATTAAGCTTGTAAGAAAATTTCTTCTTAAACTCACCTTTATGCATTAGAACTTCAATGTAATATAGCTTAACAGTTAAAAGCACAAATCACACTCAAAATCAAAGATGACAATGCTAAAAAGTTTTGATACACTGCCACAAATCATCTGTCAATCATTAACATTATTTCAAACTATTTACTATGATAACTCTTATTAGAGCTCCCCCCACACTGGAACCTCAGGAAAGTGCTAATAATATTTCAGTGCTACTGCATTACATATTTTATCCAGCTGAAGTGCCAATTAACTTTCAGGTTTCATAACAGGACTTAAAAATGTAATCTTTTGAGAATACTAATTCAATTTATATTTGGATTAAAATGGAGCTGTGGTTCAATCCTTAGTGATGGTTATAAGACATATTATCTTTGCTTCCCCTCATTTTCATGGCCTTTAAAACAAATGGCACAGGAACTGGAGAACCTCCAAGTGTCTTTCTAGGTCTAACTTTCTCTATCAGGATTGGTATACAAACAAGAGCTCACTGACCTTTTAACTGTTTCTGCTTTTGCTTAGGTTTTCCACACCCAAGGTACCCAGCCACATCAGATTTTGAATATTAAAAGTTTAGAACATTTCTAGATACTCTCAAAAAAAAAAAAAGAAAGAGAAAACATTAGGGAAGCTAATTGTTTTTCCTTAAAACCAAAGTTTTTTTAAATTTTCAAAGACACTAGAGGTTTTGAGTCTTTGAACCTCTGAGTCCAACTCAGTTCTGCTGAACTAAAACATCAAATCTTTATCAGCTATCCTTAAGTCAGGCTGATTTAAGCATAAAATGTATGAACCCAGAGAAAGAAGATACGTACTGAAAAGGGCTCCCAGTAGTTAAGTGGACTCAGATTAAACAAAACAAAACAAAACAAAAACAAAACAAAACACCCTAGCAGCCATTTCTACACAGGGGCCTCTCATTGTAAACTGTGTTTCAGGAAAAAACCTGCACTAAACTCCAGTCTCTGTATTGAACTGCCTGCTTGCACTAGTTCTGCCATCTAAGTCAGTCCTTATAAAGGAGTCTCTGGAGTTCTGTTTCAACCAATAGGACTGAGGCTTTCACCACCCAAAGCTATATCTACCACACTCCCCCACAACATCTTTGCTGACCAATCACAGTGACTCCATTCTGACCAATCAAGACAATGCCTTTTGGACCAATCAAATTGCCAGGATTTGAAGCCCTCATTTGCATGAGGACAGACCAATCAGGGACCAGGGTTAAGGACTTTTGTCTATATAAGCCAGCTCCCCAATGGTTCTGGGAGCACACTTTCCCTTTCCTCGGAAAACCGTGTTTCCCCAGCTGAGCTGTGTCACCAGACCAGAGCAGACCAGCAAGGAGCACAGCAAAGCTGTTTAGCCAGACAGGGGGCCTGGCTGCAGGGCTGCCTCACAGCCATGCTGTGTTGGAGTGGAGCAGTTTTGCAGTGAATAGTTTCCTTCTTCACCATACTCCAAATTAGACATTCCTGTTGGCACTGAATTGATGTCAAGGACCATCAGCTGACACACACATATGAGAAAGAGACTAATTAGAATATTTATTAGCCCCCACTAAAAAAGTTAATGAAGAAATATCTGGCTGGTTAATCAGCTTAACTAGATGAGGGACATAACTAAAGGGACAATTTTCATCAGTCTTCTACACAATGTTGCATATTTCATGATCAAAACCACCATGCAGTTGCTAAGCTTTCTTTGCTGCATGCTAAATGTGCAGTTCTCTTAGTATATATAAAAACCATTAAGACTGTACAGATCAGGATTTCACTTGGGAAAAGAGAAGTCCCTGATGTTTCATTATTTTTACCTAAATGTATTTATACAGACAATCAAAATATGAAATATATCCCTGCTGATTAACAGATTACTGCTATGCCACAAAATCAATGGTCAGGAGGGCAAAGACCATAAAAAAATACAAAGCTAGTCTTTTTAATGAGTCCTTTCAGGGCTCTTAGAACACCTATAAAGTAAATAATCACCCTTTTGCCATTTTAAAAGGCACTGCCCATTAAATACACTAGCTTCTGTTCAAATAGAGAGAAAAGCAATCCAAGCAACTTATAAACTAGCAATCCAATTTGTTTTATCTAACCATTAAAAGATACCTCCAGTTCTTAAAATATATTCTCTAGGCCCGAAGCACATTTCAAAAACAACTAAAAGAACAGCTTGAGAATTAAATGTGATGCAAAGGATTTTCAATCACTTGCAAACAGTTGGCTATTCTCAGTTTTAAGATTCTTCTAAAATATTCCTCTAACAAAATCTCTAAGATATAGTGTATATACCTAGGAATGTAAGTAGTTGTACTAGGCAGAAAAATAGCTTTCCTTTTTTGTTTTCAGGTGGCGGGGGGGGGATAAGGGTGCATGTATGTGCGCACACTGGGACTAGGAGTAAAGTTAAGGGATAATTAAGAAATTACTCCAGCTACTTTGCACATGCTATTATTAAAGGGGAAAAGAATGCTTTCATCAGCAAGAGTTAAGAATATAAGTCCACTTCTGCTACCAACAACGGCACGATACTCTTCCAGATGTGCTAAGTGATGTCATGGACTCCTTGATGGTTATCCATCTAAAAAAATTAAGTCTCAAATACAGAAGAGGTTAGAACCTCAGTTTTTACTTGAAGGCCTTTTTTGTAAAGCAATAAAATTTCTCCTATTAGTATAAGAGACTAGAGTTGTACAATAGTACCAGTAGTACCCATTTTTAATTTATATATATTAACATATAAAACCCTTGAGGACAGAAAAACAAGGACCAAATTAATAAAAACTAGTTTCAAAAAAGACTAAAATTATTTCCAAATGGAAATAAATCAATACAATTCTGAAAAAATTCTGTAAAGCTCTATTAAAATACCTCCCAAGATTACAGTATGACAACAGCTTGTATTCTGAGCAGGTCACTCACTAATCAAGTCAAGAAAATAATACAGAGTCCTCTCGCACACAGTCCTCCCCTCCAGACCTCTAGTTTGCTGAAACCATTCTGGGTCTAGGTCTAGAGAAAAAAAACAGAAGATGTTGGAAACTGGTCCCTGTATCACAATTTCTTTCAAGTTATCTATATACACAGAGAGTAATTGCAATTAGTGATGAAAACCATTCAGGACTGACATCAGAGATCAGTACACTCTGATAACAACTGCTTGGCTAACTGTGCTCACCTGAATAGCTGCAAATGCCAGAGCTGCCCAGATAACATGCATCATGATTTCTTGTAGCTTCTTCACAACCAGAGCCTCACACCCCTAAAACATACAAAGTCATCTTCATTAGATATCTCTTATAAAACTGAAAGCTACAAGGTTATATATTACTACTCATTGGTAGAAATGAAAATGACAAAAACTAAAAGACAGAAAAAGACCATGCATTTAAAAATAATTTACAGTAAAAGAAAATAGCTTTAAAGACCAGCAAAAGTCATGGAGATATAAAGTACAGCATAGAAATACAAAGAATTAACTGTGTATGGTGACAGGTGGGTAGGAGAGTTTTGGGGGAGATCACTTTTTAAGCTATGTAAGTGACTAACCACTATACTATATACCTGAAACTAATAAAATACTGTATGTCACTGTAATTGAAAATAAATTTTATTTTTAATTAAAAAAAATATAACCACAGTATATATAACTTAAATCCTTAAAAAAATTGTAAGCAGGGACTCCAAAGAATATTTGTACACCTGTTTTCACAGCAGCATTATTCAAGATAGTCAAAAGGGAGCAACAACCCAGGTGTCCACCCACAAATAAATGGATAAGCAAAATGTGGCCTATCTATACAATGGGAATATTATTCAGCCTTCAGAAGGAATAAAATTCTGACTCATGCTATAACATGGATGAACCTGAAGACATGCTCACTAAAAACATAAGCCAGGCACAACAGCACAAGAATTGTAGGATCCCTTATATGCAGTACCTAAAATAGTCAAATTCATAGACATAGAAAGTAGAAGGATGGTTACCAGGGATTGAGGGAGGAGAGAATGGAGAGTTGTTATGTAATGAGTTTAAAGTTTCAGTGTTCAAGAAGGAAACAGTTCTGGAGGTGGGTGATGATAAATATACTCAATACTACTGAGCCATACACTTAAAAATGGTTAAGATGGCTTTAGGAAAAAAAGACAAGCAAAAGATGGTAGAAAAGAAGTTCCAGATAGGGATGATTCACAGAAAAAAACAGGTTACCAGGCTAGATTCAAGTTTTGGCCAAGAAAATGAACTTACCTCAGCATAGAGGTTGGAGGGATGGGCCAGACTGCCATTACAACTGCTGGTGGTCTCTCTGCAACAGCTTAGAGGGACACTCTGATTTTTGGTTTCTTTGAACCAGTCTGTATTTTCCCAGTCTGAGTAATTGTGAATTCCACAACAGTGCAGCTAATGGAGAAGAGAATACAGATATTACTCCTCACAAAATACACATAACTGTCTTGAACTTTAGAGTTCTGTGCACTGCAGAGCTTTAACTTTTACTAGAATAGTGATATCCAATAGAACTTTCTGCATTGATAGAAATGTCCTATGTCTATATGTCCAACATGGTAGTAACTAGCTACATAAGACTACTGAACACTTAAAATGTGGCTGGTGTGACTAAGAAATGGAATGTTTAATTTTAATTTAAATGGCCACATATGGATAGTGGCTCTAGAACCTCCATATGAAAAGCACAAGAAAATTCTTCCTATCCTACATGTGAAATACTTGGTTCTGAGTTAAATAGTATTTCCAATGATGGCATGTTTAAAATATTTGGTCTAAAATGTATGTAATTTGCTTTACAATAATCTAGCAAAAGATATGTGGAGGTAATAGATGAAACAAGATTGACAAAAAGCCAACAATTTTGGAGGGGGGTTTATGGGAATAAAGATCTACCATACTTTCTATCTCCATGTATGTTTCAAATAGTCCATAATATTTTTTTTACAGTTTTGTCAGTTACCTTTTCTGGTTTTGCTCTTAAAAAATATATGAAGAAGATGTTCCCCCTCCTCTTAAGTCCATCTGGACTCCTGCCTTTCCTGTGATACATACCTCTCTTCCATTATCACCTCTCTGAATAATTAATTTGGGGGTGGAAAAGTAAGATGCATTTTATCTGACTTAAACTAGGTGATGGTGGGAAAAACTTTTCAAGGGTGAAAATAAAAATACTCAACACATCATGAAGTTAACCATGACTGTGAATGTACATGGATAATTTACACAGTAGAGCACAGTAAGTTTTATGTTCACCCAAAAGTGATTGGCCCTCAAACACAAATTTGCCTCAAGAGAGCTTACCTGTCTCTGTACATAATCAATAGCCCGGCTAGCAGCATCAGGGCTGGTGCTACTGTAGGTCTTATATACTTTCTGAATGCTGCGGTCAACTTCATTTTCCACCTGAATCAAAAGAAAGAATTCAGTTCCTCTAAAATACTAGTAAAAGTAGTATTAGTCAGTGCTCTAGCTAAAATTCCTATATGGCCTATTTGCAAAGTTGCCAGAGAGCTCTGTAAATTTCTTATAAGAAAAAGTTTCTCCCTTCCTGCCTCTATACAGATTCAGGTAAAAATTCAGACATTTTATATCACATAGATTAAGCATTCAAAGAAAAGACTGTGTACAAGATGGCAGGCTAACAATCCATTCAAAGGGGAAAATGCAGTTGAGTCTTGAAGATGGCTCAACTAAATTAAAATTATAAATGGACTGCCTTCTTTTTAAAATTAAGTGTTCAATGTAGTCTCAAAAGACCACTTCATTTTCCTTTCCTAAAGGAGGTAAAAATAAAATTACTTTTAAAAAAACACCATAAGTTATTTTTTGGGACAAATTATTAAACTTGGCCAAATATGCAAAAGTAATCAGGTAAAAAATTCGGTCCTTAGAAATGACACTTTGCTGCCATTACTAAAGTGACAAGAATGTGTCACATTCATAAAGTTTGTACCCAATTCTCCTTACCCTTTTAAGATGATTAGGCTTATTTAGTAATTTTATCAGTGATGTCAGGAGACTATAATTGAGAACCAGTTCACAGGTAGGGGCATAATCCATTGCATTCTTTTTTTTTGCATAGTTGCCTGGTACCATATGTATCAATGATTTAAATATTAAATTGGATATCATGCCTTTGACTTAAAACCATACTTTACAATGACTCCATTATGCCTTTATAACCTGGCTCTAAAGTTATGTCCAAATTAATTATTTAAAGCAGACTGTTTAGCCTTAAATGGTGAAAAGCAAAACCAGGCAAAATAGAAAGGAAATAAGAAAGAAAATAAAAGGAAATGGACAGAAAAGAGGATGGGGGCAAGAAGGGAAAGGCTAGCAAAAGCTTCCTTGGTGTCTGAATTGGCAAGACATCTTGCTCCGCAGGACAGGACAGAGTCAGCATCACAACTCACAGTCATCGTGTTCTACGTTCAGAACAAGGCATTTTTAAAAGAAGCAATGGAAAGTGAAATGGAAGTCAGGAAATTTCTATTTCCCCTCTCATACAGAGAATCTATTGGCTGAGGAAATTTGAACAAACTTCTCCGCTCATCAATTATTCATCTATAGCTCATTCAAGGTAATTTTTTAAAAGATTTTATTATTTATTTTTAGAAAAAGGGGATGGGAGGGAGAAAGAGAGGGAGACAAACATTGATGTGTGAAACATCAATCACTTGCCTCTCACTTGCCCCCAACTGGAGACTTGGCCCGCAACCCAGGGAACCAACTGGGCCACGCCAGTCAGAGCCATTCGAGGTGACTTAAAGAACAGTAAGCACCTACAACTAGGACAGTAGTAGATTTAACACTTTGCTACCTAAAATGGGGAGGCTAGAAATCTTGACATATAATTTCTAATGAACCTTAGATTTTTAAAGCAGTGGCTAAACTGAAGGCAAAAGAAAGTGTTTATTTTGATAAAAATAAATGTTCTATTTCACTTGAAACAAACCATCTTTTAAAACATGAATCAGAGTAGACAACATACCTTTGCTCTGTAAACGTATCCCAAAACCACTACAACAACTTCTGTGAGAAAAACTAAGAGTAGGATGATGACAAACTGCAAGGAAACATTGTCAAAAATTAAATACAAATGAAGAAATAGCAATAAATACTGTCTTGATAAAAAACAATTATCTAAGATAACTGCTAGAAGTTTAAGACAAGTGCCAGTTCTGTTCCAATTTTAAGAACCAGTCTATGGAGTTTCATGCTCAATTCAAAACAAGCAACATAAATGAAATATTCTCACGTTTTATGATGACTCATGTGGCGTGTGAGGGGCTAACTTACCGTGGCCAGTCCACAGTGGCTTTCCCGGATTGTGGCACAGCAGCCAATTAGTCCAATAATGAAAAGCAAAGCTCCTACAGCTATGATCACTACAGCAGGGATGAGAGTGTATACATCTTCAAAGAAGTGGTCATAATCATCATAAGTGATGAAGACATATGCTCCCACATAGCATAAAATGCCAGCTGCCCCCTATAGAAAACAAGGTCAGAATGCAGGTAAATCTCTAAGGCCTGCAGGTAAAATGTTCCTACTGTTTTTTAGTAAGTTGTAATTCAGTCAGATTTCCCATCACTTTTAAATCTATCTGTATACTTTTTTCAGAAGCTGAAAAGTTTCCTATTACTCATTAGTAAGAACATATCTTTTCTAATGTTGAGAAGTCTTCCAAACTCCATCACCTTTTCAACAATTGCTGGTTCAGTTAGCACCAAGAAACCATGAATTCAATAATATTGATAAGTGATTCTCAAACACTCTGAAGATGATCTGTAGCTCAATTACAGTCCAATACAAATCAATGGGGTGCACACCACAGTTGCCCCCTCAACAAATGAGGAAATTAGATTTTGCATGGCAGAGTCAGTAACCTCTATCCATCCCAACCGGGGAAAGAAAATATTATAACTAGTAACCATGATACCCATTTCCAAAAAACTTGCTGACCTAGTTGAGGTTGTGAAATGGTAAAGCCAGGGGGGCTCAGTTATAATGAACTTTGCAAACCCTCAGGTCTATTTAGTGTTTAGAACAGTGCTTCTCAAACTAATGTGAATAGGAATCATCTGAGGATCTTATTAAACTGTAGACTGATTCAGTCAATAGGCCTAGGGTTGGGGCCTGAGATTCTGAATTTCCAAGAAGTTCCCAGGGGATGCTTATGCTGCTGATTCTGGGACTACACTTTGATTAACAAGGTTATAGAGCACCTAATGGGAAAATAATGCAGCAACTGATGGAACAGATATGCCTTATTTCAGCTGCTGCTCCAGCCACCATGCTTTAACTGCAGCATTTCACATATATCCTCTTCTAGCATTGTCAACTTTGCCATCACTGTGTTACAGCTCAATGCTGGCGGCCCAATGCCACTTGCTTACATGTGAATGTGCAAATACAGTGTGAGGCTAAGTGTTAAAACATTTGGTTTAATGAGACATTAGTAGAGCTTTGAGATTTTCACAGGAGAAGAATTATTTCACCATCCTTTAAAATTTAACACATAAATCATTAATCTTCAACCTATACAAAAGCCTCCACCATGATGCTGGAAAATAATTCCTCTCAACCTGAAAACTCAGTTTCTTTCTTAAGTCTATGGAACCGGTAATCAGTAAATTTTCTTATATTAGGCCATTAGAATCACTGTCAGATCTGGTAGAAAAAGACTACATTTACATAAAGTTAAGAAATAATTTGTTTTAAAGTGACATGGACTTTTTTAAAGACAATTAGAATAATGGAGGCAATTTTTTAAAATATATCATTTTTAGAGGTTCTAGTTAAGATGGTGGAATAGGTGGACACCATGACCACATCAAAATTACAACTAAATTATAGATCAACCTGAAGAACCATCTGAACACTAGCTGAATGAACAGATGTCCTACAACCAAGGATATACAGAAGAAGTCACACTGAGACTGGTATAAGGGGCAGAGACACAAAATAGGCTAGCCCCACACCCACGTGAGTCAGTTGAGAACCAGGAGGGATACCTTAGCTGCAGAGGTGCCCCCTGAAAAGCCAGAGGTCCCAGCACCACCTAGACTCCCAAGCCTGGAGCACAAGTACTGGGAAGAAGAGCCCCCACAACCTCTGGCTATAAAAATCAATAGAGATTCTGTCCCTCTGGGTAAAGGCTGGAAACCCAGGCAGCCTCTTAAAGGGGCACACAAACCATTACTCTCTGGTGCTCACCTGGGGCTCCCTGGCTTAGGGACAGGAGCTCTGGGGGCATCAGAGACATACAGAGAGAAACTGAGTTACGTGGCTCAGGGCCAGGGCTGGAGGACCGCCACTGTCCCTGTGTTGAGTCCTCCTCTGACATGGCCAAACAAACACCACCTTTCCTATGTTGAGCTCTGCTTCCACATAGCTAAATCTGAATCTCAATTAGCCAGGTGAATACCACTCAACCCACCTTGACAAATCCCTGATACTCTACCCCACCACAAGGTCCCTCAGACTTTTGCTGAATGGCATCAGGCTTGGCACCAGCACCAAATCTAAATCAGCATCAACCTACTGAACAGCACTCACCACACCCTGCTAACTTCCTGAGATTCCACCTCACCCAACTCATGCATGCCCAAGGCTCCTTCAGATGCTGTCTTATAGGAGCCAGCAACCAGTGGCAGGTCTCAGGGAGCCTTGGACCTTCTGCTGACCTGCCACAGGCCTGGTTCTGGTGCCAGCCAGCACTGGTTCACAGCGTGGCCTCTCCCATGTGTATCTGGAATGAGCAGAGACAGTTAATAACCACGGATCACTTTGTAGCTCCTCAAAGGTAACCCTAGGCTGGCCACAAAACTATGTCTGACACTGGCCTGCACCAAAGCCCCTCCCAAGAGGCCTCAGAAACAACACACCCAGTGACCAGCTTCAAACTACAAGAGAGTACCACCTAACTAGCTCCACAAGTGGCACACCCAAAGGGTGGTATCAGCAAGCATCAACTTAGCTCAGGCGAACCCTACTCTTTGGGTCAACTCCCACACAGTACCTTGTGCATTGTGATTATAACACGACTTCACAGTCAGTCAGCCAGAGGGGTCACCACCACCCACTGACGTGCCAAGAGCAATCGAGGATCAACTACAACAGGAGGGCATATACAATCCACACAGGGACACTCCTAGAGCACCTGGCTCAGGTAAACAGGGAGACTGCACCACAGGGCTCCATAGGACATCTACTACATAGGGAACCCTGACAAGACTAAGAGATGCAACAGACGAACCTAATACATACAAACACAGAGAGGCAGCCAAAATGGGGAGACAAAAACATGCCCCAAATGGAAGAACACAAGAAATCCCCAGAAAGAAAAACTAAATAAAATAGAGGCAAGCAATCTAGCAGATAAGAGTTCAAAGAAATGGTTGTAAAGATATTCAAGGAATTTAATGAGAACTTCAACAAACAGATAGTAAGCATAAAGACGGACATGGAAACCATAAAAAAATAGAAATTAAAAATACAACCGAAATAAAGAATATACTGGAAGGAATTAATAACAGATTAGATAAAGAAGAAGATCATATTAGTGATTTGGAAGACAAGGTAGCAGTAACACCTAATCAGAAGAGCAGTAAGAAAAAAAATAAAAAATGAGGATAGTTTAAAGGACCTCTAAGAGAACATCAAGTATAACAACATTCACATCAGACATCTACCAGAAGAAAAAGAGAGAAAGCAAGGGATCTAGAACCTATTTGAAGAAATAACGAATGAAAACTTCCATATGCTAATAGAGTCAACAGATATATAAATGCAGGAAGTTTCAAAGAAGATGAATCCAACAGGCCCACACCAAGACACATCATAATTAAAATGACCAAAAATTTAAGACAGAGAATCTTAAAAAGCAGTGAGAGAAAAATACTTACCTACAAGGGAACTCCCATGAGACTGTTAGCTTATTTCTCAACAGAAACTTTAAAGGCCAGAAGGGAGTGGCACAAAATATTTAAAGTGATAAAAAGTAACAAAGACTACTCTAACCAGCAAGATTATTATTAAAATTTAAAGAGAAATAAAGAGCTTCCCATACAAGAAGAAGCTAAGGAGTACATCACCAACAAACCAGTATTACAAGTGGTGTTACAGAAATTTTTTTTAAAAGGGAGGGAGGAACAAATATAAATAATAAAATGGCAATAACTATGTACCTATTCTTGATCACTTTTGATGTAAATGCAGTAAGTCTTCCAATCAAAATACATTGGGTAGTTGAATGGATAAGAAAAAAATAATGCACACGCATTCAACAAGAGTGAACGACACACAGACTAAAAGTGGAAGAATGGAAAAGATATTTCATGCAATAGACTTTTTATTATAAGAGAACAAGGTGTACATTATATAATGATAATGTTGGATCAATCTAACAAGAGAATATAAACCTTATAAAGATTTATGCATCCAACCAGGCAGCACCTAAATATAAAAAGCAAATATTGATGGACATAAACAAAGAGATAGACACTAATACAGTCAGAGAACTTTAACACTCCATTGATGGCATTGGGTAGGAATTCCAAATTAAATAGCGGCCTTAATGATACATTAGACTAGATGGATTTAATTGATATTTTCAGAGCATTCACCCTAAAACAGCAGAACATAACTTGTTTTCAAGTGCACACAAAACATTTTCCAGGATACAGCACATGTTAGGACAAAAAAAGTAAGTCTCAACAAATTTAAGAACACTGAAATCATATCAAGCATGCTCTCCAAAAACAATGGTATGAAACTAGAAATCGATTACAAGGAAAAAAACTAAAAAAACATACGAACACATTAAGGTAAATAACATGTTACTGAACAGTGAATAAGTTAACAATGAAATTAAGGAGGAAATCAAAAGACGCCTTGAGACAAATGAAAATGAGCACACAACAGAAAACCCACAGGACAGAGCATTCATAGCAATGCCACTCCTGCCTCAAGAGACAAGAAAAATCTCAAACAAACAATCTAACTTTACACCTAAAGGGCTAGAAAAAGAACAAACAAAGCACAAATTGAATAGAAGAAAGGATATAAAAAGATCAACATGTAAATGAAACAAAAATTGATTCTAACATAACAATACAAAATATCAGTGAAACCAAGTGCTGGTTCTTTGAAAAGGTAACAAACAGGATTGATAAATCTCTAATCAGACTCATTAGAGAGAGAGAAAGAGAGAGGACAGGGGTGGGGGGAGAGAACACAGATAAATAAAATCAGCAATGAAAGAGAACAACTGACACAACAGAAATACAAAGAATTATAAGGAAATACTATAACCAATTACACTCACACCTCAGTTCTTCAATGTCTCCCATCTTGAACAATTTGGTTCACAATCATGCTTTTCACCAAAAAAAAAAAAAAAAAAAGTCTTAGTTGTCAAATAAAACTTTAGTTCTCAACCCAACAACCCCTCTATACTAACACAGTCAAATCCAGGTTCTCAAATGTCTCCTATCTCAAACAATTATGTTCTCAAACAGCCTTCCAGAGTACATTAAGTTCAAAGACAGAGGTTCCACTGTATAGCCAAAAAACTGAACAGTCTGGAAGACATGGATAAATTCCTAGAAAAATACAAACTTCGAAGACTGAATCAAGTAAAAACAAAAAATCAAACAGACCAATTACTACCAAAGAAATCAAATCAGTAATCAAAAAACTCCTAGCCCTGACCAGGTAGCTCAATTGGTTGGAACATCATCCCATACACCAAAACAGTTGTGGGTACAACTCATGGTTGAGGCACATACCTAGGTTGCAGGTTCAATCTTCAGTTGGGCACATAGAGATACAACCAATAGATGCTTGTCCCTCTCCCTCTCTCTCAAATCAATGTATTCTTGGGTGAGCATTTAAAAAAAAAATTTAAAAACTCCAAAAAAAAAACAAAAGTCCTGAACTGGATGGCTTCACAGGTGAATTTTACCAAACATTCAAAGAAGAATTAACACCTAACCTTCTCAACTATTGCAAAGAATTCAAGAGGAGACAAGACTACCAAGCTTATTTTATGAAGCTACCATTACCCTGATTCCAAAACCAGATAAAGACATTACAAAAAAAAAAGAAAATTTTAGGCCAATATCCCTGATAAAAATAGATGTAAAAATCCTCAACAAAATAGAAGCAAACCAAATTCATTACCAAATACATTAAAAAGATCATACACCAAAATCAGGAGGGATTTATTCCTGGAATGCAAAACTGGTTCAACATCTGCGAATCAATTATCATGATACACCACATAAACACAATAAAGGATAAAAGAACATAATCATAATGATACAGAAAAAGTATACAATGAAAGTCAGCATCAAATTATGATAAAAACTCTCAGCAGCCCTGACTGGTGTAGCTCAGTGGATTGAGCACGGGCCTGTGAACCAAAGGATTGCAGTTCGATTCCCAGTCAGGGCACATACCTGGGGTGCAGGCCAGTTCCCACCAGGGGACGGACGCATGAGAGGATACATTAATATTGTCTCCCTCTCTCCTTCCTTCCCCTCTAAAGATAAATAAATAAAATCTTAAAAAAAAAAAAAACTCTCAGCAAAGTGGAAAGAGAGGGAACATACCTCAACATAATAAAGACCATACAAGGTCTGTCCAGAAGGTATCCAGACACGTAATATGAAAAAGAGACATTTATTGGAGAAGATAGAAGATACAAGAAACACTGTACATAGGACAATGACCCCTCAGTCCCCTTCAAAGTAGGCACCTTGGGACCTCGCAGTTCTCCCAATTGCCATCAGCTGCTCTGTCGTATTTTCCTGAATCTCATCAACAGTCTGAAATCTCTTCCATTTCAAAGGTAATTTTAGTTTCAGGAAAAGCCATAAGTCCCAGGATGCCAAATCTGGGCTGTAGGGGGGCTGAGTCATCTGGGTGATTTGATGCTTTGCCAAAACACTCTGCACAAGACATGACGCATGAGTGGGTACACTGTTGTGATAAAGCTGCCAACCAGCAGTTGCCCATAGCTATGGGCTTCCGAATCATCTAATTTCCATGGAGGACTGTAAAGCTTAACACAAAATTTGATGCAGATTCATTGCTCTAGTCACCCAGTCATTTTGAATGCAACAGCCACACAATACACGTGCGCATCCCAGTCCACTCTCCTTGGCTGCCAGGTTACTTTGATGCAGCACAAACCATTCTCATTAACATTAACAATGGCTGGACTTTTCCCAGATAGACGTATATATTTGTATATAACAAATTCACAGGTAACATTATACTAAACAGGGAAAAGCTAGACAAATGTTCCTTTGGATCAAGAACAAAACAAAGATGTCTATTTTCACCCTTTTATTCAACACAGCATCAAAAGTCCTAACCACAGTAATAGGATAAGAAATATAAATAAAAGACATACAAATTAGAAACAAGTAAAACTGTCATTATTTGCAGGTGACATGATACTATGTATAAATAACCATAAAGATTCTACTAGAATAAACCTACTAAACCTGATAAATGAATTCAGTAAAGTAGCAGGATACAGAAATTTATAGTATTTTTAAAAACCAACTGTGATACCAATAAACTATCACATAGAGAAATTAAGAAAACAACCCCATTTACAATTACAACAACAAAAAAATAAAACACATTAGAATAAATTTAGCAGGAAGGCAAAAGACCTGTACCTTGGAAAATTATATGACAATGATGAAAACATTGAAGATGACACAAATAAATGGAAAATGTCCATACCCAAAGCAATCTATTGATTGAATGCAATCTCTAGCCAAAAACCAATGGCATATTTCACAGAACTAAAACAAATAATTCTAAAATTTATATGGAACCAGAAAAGACCGCGAATAGCCACAACAATCTTGAGAAAAAACAAGTTGGACGTATCATACTACCTGATACCGAACTATACTAGATAAGGCTACAATAATCAAACTGTAATGGTACTCCTGGCTGATGTGGCTCAGTGGCTTAAGCATGGGTCTGTGAACCAAAAGGTTGCTGGTTCAATCCTCAGTCAGGCCACATGTCTCGATTGTGGGCCAGGTCCCTGGTTGGGGGTGTGTGAGAGGCAATCATCAATGTTTCCCTTCCTCTCTTTCTCTCTCCCTTTCCTCTCTCTAAAAAATAAATAAAATCTTTTTAAAAATAGCATGGTACTGGCATAAAAACAGACTACGTAGACCAATAGTACAGAATAGAGAGCCCAGAAATAAACCCACACCTATACAGTCAATGAATATATAACTAAGGAGAGAGGATATGCAATGGGGTAAAGAAAATCTAGTCAATAAATGGTATCAGGAAAATTAGAAACATGCAAAAAAATGAAACTGGACCAATTTCTTATACCATGAATAAGAATAAACTCAAAAATGTATTAAAGACAAAGGTAAGACTTAAAACATTAAACTGCTACAAAAAAATTCAGAGGCAATACACTCTCCCATGTTGCTCTTAGTAGTATTTTTTTTTCTGATACGTATATATCCCTGGGCAAGAAAAACAAAACAAAAAATAAGTAAGACTATATCATACTAAAAAGTTTTTGCACAGAAAGGAAACCATCAACAAAATGAAAGACAACCTACTAAATGGAAGAAGATATTCACCAACAATACATTCAATACAGGGTTAATATTGAAAACATATGAAGAACTTACACAATTCAACACTAAAAAAATCCAATTAAGAAAATGGAACATCCAAATTATAGGGATACCAGAAGGGAAAAAGGAAGAGCAACAAGTGGAAAACTTATTTGAACAAATAATAAAGGAGAACTTCCCCAATCTGGCAAAGGAAATAGTCTTCCAGGAAGTCCAGGAAGCTCAGAGAGTCCCAAAGAAGTGGGACCCAAGGAGGAACACACCAAGGCACATCATAATTACATTACCCAAGATTCAAATGAAGGAGAGAATTCTACAAGCAGCAAGGGATAAGGGGACAGTCACCTACAAAGGAGTTCCCATCAGACTGTCAGCTGATTTCTCAAAAGACACCTTATAGGCAAGAAGAGGCTGGAAAGAGGTATTCCAAGTCATGAAAATTGAAGACCTACATCCAAGATTGGTCTATCCAGCAAAGCTGTCATTTAGAATGGAAGGGAAGATAAAGTGCTTCTCAGATAAGGTCAAGTTAAAGGAGTTCATCATCACCAAGCCCTTATTATATGAAATGTTAAAGGGACTTACCTAAGAAAAAGAAGATAAAAAATAGGACAGTAAAAAGACAGCAAACTCACAGATATTAACAACCACACATAAAACAAA